>JASDQU010307822.1:139333-149892 GCA_032191745.1 Picea mariana
ATATATATATATATATATATATATATATATATAAGAAGAGGCACATATATATAGTAATACACAATTTCTATTAAAGAGTGAAATGTATAAAACTGTAGAAATACAGAGTGAAAGACTCGCTAGAATGATGGAAGCTTATCTATGACAAGAGATGTGATGGATACTCACATTTGCAAGAAGATGATTGTTACAATGAGGCTCCAAAGGCCTTTTTAACATAAAGAAAATCCAAAACCCTAACCCTAGAAGATGAAAATCCAACTGTTTTGTGGCCCTTGTTTTGGTTAGTTTGGTGTATCAACTTCCCAGGGGCGTAACTATCGCATACAATCTCCATTTGGGGTGCACGATAGCTCGTTGGAAAGGTATCAACAAGGAGCTTCATTTTGGGGGCTCAATCAAAGTATTTGAATATCATTGAGCTATTCGATCGCGAAAAATATTCATTTAGTCTCACAAAATGATCATAGAAGTTTAGGAACCGAAAAACTACTAAAAATAGTAAGTTGCCAACAAATTGTTTTGAACCAGTTGGAATAGGTTAGTGGCCATTGATATCCACTTGGATCAATCCTCCCTCCTTTAGAAGAAATTGTCTCCATTGCGTCGAGTTCCTGAGGGAAAGGAGAAGGTGCTTGTTGAATATAAACCTTGGTGAGTTGCTTGCCTTGTTGGAGAAGTTGCATTGTTTGGTTTGTGAGAGGTTGTTGAGAACCTGATAAGATGACTATGTGCAGAAGGAATCTTTGCACTTTGCTTCAATATTTATGACTTGCTTATTTTGGATAGAAGGTGCTTGGATTGAGGCTGTAGTGGTTGCAGTGTCCTTTTGTTCACATGTTGAACAAATTGTGAAGAAGATGAATTTTGTAGTATGACATACTACCTTGTGGCACTGGTTAGGTGGGAAAATAGTTGGAACTACCTCTAGTATCCTATAGAGATGATCCCTGGAGTAACAATGACACTACAGGGTCGAGAATCATAAATAGCATGGCACTTTCACATATATGGCCAACTGAAAAGAAGATCACAGAAATCCAATGGGGAAACATCACATAATACCTCATCCTTAAAGGGATGCATGTTGTATGAAAATCGACACTGCTTCCTGACATGACGATATCATCCCTAGAGAAGCCACCTGATGTTGTATGGATGCAGGTGTGGTGTTGTCTACAATCCCAACTGTTTGATGAACTATGTTGAGATGAGTTTCTTCTGGATTTCACTATCAACAATGAAATGCAATGGGGTCCACTTCACTCACATCTATAAATGAAATAGGTGCTCCCCCTCTTCAAGATCTTCTAGTTGTTCATGTTGAATTGTTGTGGTTGTGACAATAGTAGTGGGGTCTGCATCGATGATTTGTCTTCTCCCATTGTTTTTTGGATCAGATTCTGAATCGGGGTTTGGCTCGTTTTCTTTGATCTTGGCCACCAATGATTTTTTTTAGCAACATTCATCAGTGTTGTCCCAGGGGATTTTATGGAAATCACACCACTTTCTAGTGTCCTTCTTCATCTTCCCGTGACTCTTATTTTCCTATGGATTGAAATGGTTTTTGGGAGGCTATTTTTTAGGGCCATCTTTGTCATACTTTGGTTGTTGCGGATTTGCAAACCTGAACTACTGTTTCTTCTAGTGCCTAAATTTCTACTCGATTTTGATACCATATCGATAAGAAGATCCCAGTGATGAGATGTCCATGAAATCCATTTAGGTTTGGATGTACCTATGCAAAACCCCATGGTATTTAAGAACCAAATGCCACTCAGAGTCTTTCATACCTAGCTTGGTGCATAAGGTATGGAAATTATTAGTGAACACTGACAATGTTTGGCCCCTCTCTTGCCACAATGTGGTCCATCTCATGTATTGGTCGTCATATTTACCAATAGGGAAATATTGTTCCTTGATCGCATCCACACAAAAATCCCAAGTGGGCTCGACCCCATATATTCTAGACTCCTTTGTGGAACTTTGTTCCAAGTAAGTTTCCCACTAATGTTTGACATGGGGGAGATCCTTAAGGAGTGTGAAGGTGATATTTTCCCTATCGAAAAAACTGTGAACATAGAAATAACACTCTAACAAATTTAACCATTTTTCTAGGGCATCCACATCTATCTGACCTTCAAATATGAGAATATCAAAATTGACTTGTACCTTGAAAGGAGAGGTGCTTCTAAAGTGGCCTCTTTATGAAGACGTTCCTGTTGTTATTGAAAAACATTGAGGGATGTGGGTAAAATTCTCCATCATTTTGTTCCTCTGTCACGTGAGAGCTTTCTCAACCAACAAATTGATAAAATCGGTTGCTCCATCATTTTTCTTTTCTTCCGCCATGGAGGGTTTCATGGTCGTTCGAGAGAGATTTTCCTCAAGAGAGACAAGCTCAAGACCCAGTACTACACAATTTCTAACAAGAGGCAAATATATCATATATATAACAAGAGGCGCATATACATAGTACTACACACTTTTTATTAATGACTGAAATGTACAAAACTGTAGAAATGCATAGTGAAAGACTTGCTAGAATGGTGGAAACTTATCTCTGAGAAGAGATGTGATGGTTACTCACATTCGTAAGAATATGATTGTTACAATGAGGCTCCAAAGACCTTTTCAACATAAAGAAAATAAAAAACCCTAACCTCGGAAGATGAAAATCCAACATTTTTGTTGACCCTATTTTGGGTAGTTTTGTGTATCAACTTTCCAGGGGAGTAACTTTGGAATACGATCTATGTTTGGGGTGCACAATAGCTCGATGGAAAGGTATCGATGAGCAGATTAATTTTGACGGATCAATCAGAGACTTTGGCTATAATTGAGGCGTTCGATCATGAAAAAACATCGTTTAGGCTCTCAAATTGGCCCCAGAAGTTTAGGAACCAAAAAACTGCTAAACATAGTAAGTTGCCAACAAATTGTTTTGAGCCAGTTGTGTAACACCCCTAAACTGATAAATGATTAAATATTATTAAGAAATATTTAATTAAGGAAGAATTACAGTTAATAAAATAACATTGGTTGCAGACTGCATTCAATGATCTGATAAACCAATTTAAAAGACAATCAATAAGAATGGAGATAACAACAGAGTTACGTATGCACAGGGTTGCGTATGTAGGGTGCGGGAGCCCATAAATCCCGAGGAAATAAAATTTATTGGGGGACGTAGGTCGGAGGACACGTGGAGGGGGTTGGTGGTAGAGTTACTACGTGAGGCGGCAGGGAGGAATAAGGGACGGGAAGAGGGGGAGGTGCAGTCCATTCGGCGAGGATGGATGATGCGGGGCTGTGAGCTCAGGACCACTGTATTTGCCGGAAGAGAGAGATTCTGCACACTGTGATAATTGGTTGTGATCTATTGTGCTGGGTGAGTAGAGGGCCTCTGGACTCTATGTTTTGCAATGAACTGTTGTATTCTGTGGTGAGCAGGAAGTTCTACACCATGGTATCTACTGTGAGTAGCAATTTTCTGTACACTATTATATTAGCTGGGAGCCTGTGGTATTTTGTGGGCTGTTGGCTTGTTGTAAGCAAGGAACAGAGTGTTCTGAACTGTGGCTTGATCTAGGGAGGCACCGAGTTGCTGAAGGTTTTGGGCATGGAGGGCCAGGATATCCGTAGATATCCTAGAGCTAGATAGTTTTCCTAGTTGGTAGGGAGGATAGTAGTTTTGGGCAGTTATTTGCTTGTTGTGGCAGGGTTAATCTGTGTATCAGCAGGAGCAGAGGACAGCAAGTCAAAAGAAATTAGCATCAGACCCAAGTATTTGTTAAGTTATGCATTTATGTCATTCTACCAGAAAATGATTATCCTATGATAAATCTAGTTATTGAAATTGCTGTTGGAAAAATTAATATTATGCTGTGAAGTATTGTTTCAGTTATCAAAATAAGTTTCTTATGAAAGTAAATTGATGTTATGAAATTTATGGGCATTACATATGGTATCAGAGCATCTTAGTTTGAAATCTGGGGCCTAAGGGCCGAAACCAGGAGTGTTAACTCCAGCCACACTTAACCTGTAGAAGATACACATTCAGTTTTACTAAATGGAATTGATACATGATACAGTATGGTATCCAAGCTATTGAGCACGGAAAAGAGAAGTCATAACTTAAACTTTATTTGAGCAATGTTGTTAATGAAGTTTCGGGTAGAATAGACACCTGAAACCGATGACAATGTCATGGAAAGCTTCTGTCGAAGGCTTGAAACTGGTAAGATCCAATGACTACACCAACCATACTAAATAAAATGCAAAAGACATTTGTGGGACCTTGAACAGGCCTACTTTACCTTGAACTTACCTAAATGGGGAACTGCTAATGCGCAGGCTGAAAAGAAAGGGAAATTTAGCAGACTTATACTACGCAGGAACAGTGTAAAATAGTTGCCCGTATTGGCCTCAGTAAAGTTTTAAAATAATGAAGAAACTCTAGAACGTTAGACCCATACAAATTTCGACCGCGCCAAAAGAAAGAAATTGTACACCACATGGTGTTTCATGCAACTAAACAATTTTTTTTCCCAAAGAAGAGTTGTCTGTTACACAGGAAAACGGATCTGCGCCGTCAGATCTCGGACGAAATCCTGTCAGTTGTTAGATCTAGACAAGTTGCACGGGGTTTAAGCCCTAGCGTGCATAGGAGGAGTCATCGGGAAATCTGATTCATCGGGGTTTTGTGAAGTTATAAAATCGAGACCTTGTGGTCCTCGAAATCCTGAGAACGGATCCTAGCCGTTGATCTCGGCAGGACACGTGTCAGCGTTTTGGGAGGCGTCGAGATTTTACCCATCGGATATTTTTGGAGTATAGAACCGTTGCAACACGAAATCACAATACATGATTTCTCGATCAGATCTGGACCGTCCATTGTGCAGGATGTGTGTCAGGAGATCTTGTAGAGTCGAGGATCGGGAAATCGGGGTTTCTGGAGACAGGAGACTCATGTATGTTGAAATCGCGATACACGATTTCCCGATCAGATCTGGACTGTCCATTGTGCGAGGACGCGTGTCAGAGGATCCCATAGAGTTGTGGATCAGGAAATCAGGGTTTTTGAAGATAAGGAAACTGTGTCGCTGGGAATCGCGATCCACGATATCCTGACAGTGACGTAAGCGTGGTGGGGCCACCCGAAGTCAGAGTGGAGGACAGGTGTCCATCATCCGGGAAGATCTGGGTCATCCATCTGTTGGGACAGGTGGCAGGGAGTCGGGAGTTCGTCGGTGTCTCGGAGCTTCAGGAGTTAAGGATCCATGACCAGGAGACCCCCAGAACGACGGAGGAGTCATAGCCATAGGATCTCAAGGAGGACATGTGTCGCATGACCACCAGATCAGGATTTGATCATCAGGGTACAGGTAAGTGAAGGTTCCTAGCCTTATAAAGTAGTGAACCCCGAGGGTTGATCTGAACCGTCCATCATTTAGGACGCGTGTCGAAACCCCAGAGGAATTGGGATCGTTCATTACAAGGACGCGTGTCAGGGGATCCCGAGGGATCGGGGTTCAGCATTTCGGGTTTCCTGCATACAAAGGAATCACGATCGGAGAAGTTGTGAAATCTCGAAACGTGACGGATCCCACAACCATGATGTTTAAGTGGAGGACATGTGTCACTCCATATCGGGGTTCGGAGCTAGGAAGGGTTTGTGAACGAGTGCGTGAACCTCCGACATGCGATTTCCCAATGTGAGAATGGAGCCGTTCGATTGGAGGGACACATGTCCCAGGATCTGAAGGAGTCGGGATTCGACATTTCGGACTTTTGCATACAAAGGAATTGTTGCATTAGAAGTCGCGATTTCACGATACCCGATAGAATTACACGAGGCAGTGGTGACATGGAGGAGAGAGAGAGAGCTCACATGTGCATCAGGGATCGACATTTCGGGATTCTCGGAGACGAGAAAATCACGTCAGGAGAAATCGCGAACCCCGAAATCCCAATGTAATTAACTTAACACTTAAACCTTCGTTAAGGATTAATTAATGAAGGATTAATTAAGACTTAATTATATCGCGAAATTAGAGATCGGGGATTCGGGATTCAATATGCGCCGAATCTTTATTATGAGAAACCCTGAATCCCGACAGGAGTTAGGATTATGGTCACATATGTTCAGGTCACATGGATCTCAGTGTAGTCGGAGGGGCTAAAGTGCAAGGAAGAGGCGCCTCGAGTATCGGGAAATCGGGAATTCCGTAGGCACGAGATTCATGCAAATCGATAGCGCGATATCCAAAACCCTGATAAGGTGACACAAAGTCATGATTACGGAGGCGGTCATGTGGACCAAGTTCATAGCAAAGGGGCTAATGGGAAAAAGGGCCCATCGGGAAAGTTGAGCACAAAATCCCGATACGAACATATGTGGCCACGATCTTATGAACACGGTCATATGGACCAAGGTATAGTCAGTAAGTTGCTAGCTCTTAGAAACTGGGCCCATCGCGAATCAGGAATTGGAGAGGTAAGGGGATCGTGACAGGGAAAAGTCCGAAACCCCGAACTCCGATATAGGGTCAGAAATAAGCCACGGTAGGTGCAAGGGCCGTGACGAAGGAATATAAGGCTGTGGATTGGGGCATTCGATGGTGAATCCCAAGGGGATCTGAAGGGCCACTTTAGCTCAGATGAGGAGAGCTTGAGGAAACCAGACAAGCACGTGCAAGCCATGCATGCCTGAACCCTTGGGTGTACGTTCAATTATTATATATATATACAATATAAAGTGTTAAAATAATTCAAAGTAAATCAATTAATTTAGTATAAATAATTTATATATAAATAATATTAAGTAGAAAGAGTCGGATATTCGAGTTCTCACCTGGAAACTATTTCAATGTTCTTTATTTACCAAGAATTTTAATACCTTAAGCTGAAAGAAGAAAAGATTTGAAGGCCAAAGCTGTAAATATTGCAGTGTTCTTAATGAAATCCTAAGGTTGAAAGAATAAAAGATTTAAAAACCGACGTTGTAAATATTAGATTAATCTTTGTGTATATGTATTTACGGTGGACGATATCTCGGAAGGAGAGAGAGAAAAACTGAAGAACTACAGGAGAGTCTGCAAACTATTAGAGAGTTGGACTTCAAGTCAAACTGTATGTTTAGCTGTTAAATGGCAGAAATGGATATCAAACTATAGCGATTTCACTTTAACTTGGACAATTTCAGGTTAAATTGTAACATTTAGTGTAAAACTGCATAGTTCAGGTTAACTTCATGGAATTCTAACCTCTAGGTAACATTGTTGCAATTTAAGATTAAATATCATTATTTGAGGCCAAATTGATCCAATACAGACTAACTTACAGAATTTCAGGTTAAATAGTTGCAATTCAGTTTAAATCGAAGAAATTTAGGTTAAATTGCAGTAATGGTTGCATTTCAGGGTAAAATTTACAATAGCTGGAGTCCAAGATAATCTTTGTTAATATTGATGATTGAGAATAAATTGTATAATTGTGGGTTAAATAGCATAAATCCACGATGTCGGTAAATTTAAGGAAACTGTAGGTTTTCAAGGGAAATTGTTAATTAGACTTAAATTCTATCCATTTGGGGTTGGATTCTGGTTTTTAGTGCGGAAATATATGGCTTTACCAGCTAATAATTGGCTACTTAGGAAAAGGCGGGCTTTAAGAGGTCCCGTATTTGTACCTATAGTGGATATTTCTGTTGTATCTTTATTATAAGTTCTGCTTTCCTTTTCCAAACAAATAATACGTCATGAGGAGCCTAGAGGGTGCCAAAGGAGGAATGCAATCCGCATTACGCGAAAAATTAAGGTCTTGGCTATGCTTTTGTTTGCTGGAGGACTGTAGTGGCTATGGAAGTTGTGATTGG
Source organism: Picea mariana (assembly GCA_032191745.1). Classification (NCBI taxonomy): domain Eukaryota; kingdom Viridiplantae; phylum Streptophyta; class Pinopsida; order Pinales; family Pinaceae; genus Picea; species Picea mariana. Next base: position 147,213 of record JASDQU010307822.1, read on the forward strand.
TTAGTCATGCAAATCGAAGAAATATCAAATAAATTTTATGTTCTAACGCATGACATGGCTATTGCATTGGATGTACTTTTCTTGAGATTGTTGGATGTCTCAGACGAGGTTAAGGAGCAAATTGAGATTGGTTCATAGTCAGGCCAGAAGAGCTAAGATTTTCATTGATATTTCTGAAGAATAGCTCCGCAGAGATGTGCTTGTTGTTCTTGACGAGTCGAGAAGGAGGTGACCCCAAAGGAATCTAAACCCATAGAAATTTTCGAAATGATGAGAAATCAAAATAAGCTAGGTTCCAATCAAAATGTTTCAATTATTAACAACGTGATTCTTCGTAAATCGCCGGGAGGAAGAGGCTGATGGTCAAGATCTCGTGGAGAAGATCCTTGAAATCCCATCAACCGTCCGATTGGATAGAAGTTACACAGGGTTTAAGTTCTATTGGAGGCATCGGGGTTTTAGAAGTTAGAAATTTGAGACCTCTCGAGTCTCGAAACCCCGGAGAAATTACAGCCATAGATCTTAGGGTGGACATGTGACATGAGATCCTAGAGAGTCAGGGCATCAAAGTTTTCGAGGGTAAAGAAATTGTGCAACAAGAAATCGCGATCCGTGATTTCCCGACGAGATTTGAGTCTTCCGGTCACACGGGTCAGGTGTCAGGGATCCGACGAAAGTCGTAGATCGGGAAATTGGAGTCCCCGAGGACAAGGAATTCATAACATCGTAAGTCCCGAAACCCCGAGAGTCAATCAGGACCGTCCACCTGCATGGACAGGTGGCAACCATCGAGAAACCATCGACGTTTGGCCCCATCGGGAAATCGAGAATCCCAGGGACATGATGTTTAGGAACTTTAAATTCACGATCCGTGAAACCCCGATGAGTGGGGGCCAGCTATCATCACAAAAAAGAAGGAGGACAGAGGCGTAGTGGAGGCCAGCCGTCAACGATACAGAGGAAGTTGAGGATCAGCATGTTGTCGTTTCCGTAAACATAGGAATTTTCAACATCGTGAATCTCATAGCCCAACGGGATAAGGTTACGGTCACGGGAAGTTGGCCATATGAGCAGGAGCTGAGCCGGGAGGGCCAGCGTGTGAAGGAGCGCATTGGGAATCGACATATCGTGAGTTCTGGGGACATGTGCATTGTGTCATTGCAAACGCCGAAATCCCGATAGGAGGTTGATCACAGTCATGGGCGGTGGTCATATGGAGAGATTCTAGCCAGGAAGGCTAAAGGAAAAGAAGAACTCATTGGGAAATTAGAACTGGAAACCCCGATAGAGGGATAAGGCTACGATCGCATGGGGAGCGGTGATATGGACTGTCGCATAGCTGGAAGAGGCCGGTGCTCAGAGGAAAGGCGTTCATCGTAAATCGGGGAATTGAAAGTCCTGATAAAGTCTAAATAATGGAAGATTGGTGGAGCATTGCGGCTATCATGACATTGTTGTAGAGAGCTTGAAAGACGGAAGATTGAGAAGGATTATGAAAAGCAAAGATTGATATTGAAAATTTAAATATGTACTGATGCATTTGAATTTGTGAAGAATTACTAGGGGACAGTGTGGAAGAATAAAGTTAAAACTTGAGCGATGAGATTGGGGTTCCTACGAACAATTAAATATGGAATCCAACTTGGAAATAGAGAATAAGGAAATTAAAGGGAATTATGAAATTCCCCGAGACGTGCTAATAAATATTGTGTTTTCTCTAGGTGGAGATACATTGAAATTGTGAAACATTATTACCACTCTCGTTGACATTTTTGTATCATAAGAGGATAAGTTTAGGCACTATGTTAACATTTCCAAATAGTATAGTGAGAAAATAGAAGTGTTGGTAAAACTGTAAATCGTGAATGCATTGGATACAAAATGAGGTGAGGAGTGAAAATCCATGTCAAACCTGATGGGCAAGATTGAAATGTTGACCATTAATTTAGTATGAAAATGACACAACACAAAAACGATCTATATATAATAGTGATAGATGTGGAGTCCAATTTGGAAGTTGTGAAAGGGAAATCGAAGCAACTCATAGAAGCACTCAAGACAGGAGTATAAATTCCTGAGTTTTGTTTGAGTGGAGATGTATTGAAAATTGTGAGTCATAAGTGATGTTATGGTTTAAGATGAATGAATTTGAGAGGGGCTTGTGAGTTGTAAAGTGCTAGCTGGGAAACTTACAATAACGAATATCTTTTATACATTGACTACATCAAATATTGGTAAATTTTGTGTTGATTATTAAATAAAACCCGATTTGAACCCATGTTCTGTGCAATGGTAAATATGGGCACCTCAAGACAAGATTTTTAAGGTGGATATTTGTATCGCATGATGCATGATCAAGTAATTTCAATCTCCAAACTCATACAATTGATATGATGCCATTTAGAAAGGTAAAATTTTAAATTTTAAACAATGGTTGTTGTGTTGGAAGAAGATCAAATATAGGAAGATGTAAACATATAAAGTTGATGAAGTAAAATATGCATAAAGTTTGTGTATCAAAAAAATGAAGGTAGCGAAGAAGGATAGAATATTTATAGGGGAACTCATGATCAAGGGAATCGACTAGGTATTGGAATAAATAGGCAGTTAGCCATCAAGAGAAGGAATGTGCAACAAGGAAAGTTCAACAATGAAAGGTCGATACACGCGAAATGAGAAA
>JASDQU010307822.1:172509-182532 GCA_032191745.1 Picea mariana
TTCTATATTCTAACAGAACGAGTCTACAAAAGAAGCTGAAAGCTATCCTCCAGTCCATTGTTTATACATGTCCGAGAGAGATTTTCATCGCAGAGTGGTGAGAAGGCTCGCAAAAAAAATGGTTTCTCTGGCTGGTTGCAATTGAGGAGGTACACGGAGGCTTCAAACCTGCGGAAGTCAATTGCTTGCTTTGGTTGGCGAGAGTTCAATTGAAGAGGTACTTAGAGGTTTTGAACCCGGGGTAGAAAATGGTTGTTTGTTGTATCAATAATGGTGATTCATAATAGGGAAGGAGAAGCTAAGTCATGCTGTGTACTAAGGTGAGGATACTGAATAATTACATCAATTTTTCTTGTATGATCTTTCTCCTTCTGCATTGGCTGGATGATTGGAGGTGTTCCAAATTTTCACATGTTGTATTCAGTAGTTTTCCAAAGATGGAGTGATCTCATTAAAAAAATATGATTTGATATTAACATTTTTTTTCAGTCCATAAGCAACAACTGCTAAACAATTTGAATTTCAGGACACATCCCGTTCAACCCGTTTCAGGGTTTTTACCCTTTCAGTTATCAATGCAAAACACCGTTTCAGGGTTGTATTCCAGTTGCATTACTAAACATTGTTTCCTGTTTTAGGGTTGTATTCCAGTTGCATTACTAAACATTGTTTCCTGTTTTAGGGTTGTATTCCTGTTGCATTACTAAACATTGTTTCCTAGTTCTGGTTTAGAGCTTATCAGCCATTATGTTGGTCCTTTTCCTAGAGGTTTTGCTTGGGATTCACTTCTTACAAAGGCCTCTAGTCCAAAAAGACCTTTGTGTCATTTCTTTTTTATCACTCCATGCTTGGGGTTTTCTGCACCTTGTATCATTTCGTACTTTAATCTTATTTTTGAGGGCATTGTCTAAAGGTTTAATTTTTTTTTTTGTTGAAATCTGATAACATAAATCAGGATGAAATCACAATTTTCTGTTATTTAAATTGTATTTTTGAATGCATAAATGGATTCAGTGTGTTGAAAAATACCTGTGGCACGTGGATTATACAGATTTAGCCACTCAAATCTGTAGATCCAATAATTTCTAAATCCAAAAAAAAAAAAACATAGAATATTTATAATACTACCATTTTTACCTAGCTTTGGGGTTTTCTGAACCTTGTGTAATTTCGTAGTTTAATCACAATTTTTTTTTGTCATTTCATAGTTAAATCACATTTCCCCCCAACTATAGGTAATTAATAGAATTCGTTCTTTATGTGGATAGTTTGTTCCATGGAGCCTTTTATACGAGGAATTTCACCTTGTCCCCAAAAAGAAGCAAAATGTTTTGTGATACATACAACATCAAGAAGAATGTATTGCAATACTTACGGTGCTGGAAAATTTATAATGCTATTCTTTTAAATTTACAATGCAATTCATTTTATGAGAATGAACAATTGTCGGCACACAATACACTGTTTTACATAGTTGCATGAGAACCATTCTTGGGGTTGGAGAATGTGTTTCCACTTGCCTGCGAAATTGGGAGCTAGAACAAAAAGTTTTGGATTGGGCTGGAGGTGTTCCATTTCAAAAGTTTTATGGTGAAGTTAAGTTTCTTTGGAACAAAACGTTTTGGATTGGGCTGGAGGAGGTCCATTTCATAAGTTTTACGGTGAGGTTGAGCTGCTTTCGAGACTGTTTCCACCCTGTTCCTTGTAGTCAAGAACCTCCAGATGCCAATGGGTTAGGAACTCCTAACCAACCACATGAATGCCAAAGAAGGATATTTAATCATTTTAGCACCACATCACCTGAAGTCGTAAAACATCATTTAATAATGAAAATTTAAATGAAAACATATGGGAACAGATGCTTGTTTTAGGCGTACTCTTCATTGCTTGCCTTTTCACCGTTGAAACACAAGTGTTGGTTAACATGCAATGCATAGCTTGTTTCTCTTTTTCAATGAAAATGTAATGCAAAGTCATGCATTATTTATGCGATGAACAATACATTCCCGATCAATTTTTGATCTCTCATCAATGCTAACATGCAATGAATAGCTTTTTTAACTTTGCAATGAGAATGTGATGTTACTTTGCAATGAGAATGCAATGTAAGTGTTACACATGAAATTTGCACACCTAGGTACCTTTCCCTAAGTGTCGTAAAGTGTCATATAAGTGTCGCATACACCTTGACACCATGGGATAACCTATGCCACAATATCTAGTCAATGTGGATGAGGGATATATTACATGAAGGTAGAAATACCAAGTACACATGAATTATTATTAATATTCATGGAAAAGAAATGGATTAAGTGTGAGAGTCAAGTGCACATGAATTATTATTAATATTCATGAAAAAGAAAATAATTAAGTGTGAGAATCCACCTCAGTTTTGGTTTCCTATTTTTTAGGGAAGGTGGAGGATCTCATGGATGGTTGAAATATTTCCTCCTTAAAATCCTTGAGAGATATTTCCTCCCCAAAATCCTTAAGAGTTATTTTCTCCCTAAATATCTTAGAGATCCCTTTCTTAGTGGATCTGGTGAGAGATTCTCTCCATGGTGGTTAAACCTCCAAATCCTATATAATGAGGGGTTTCCATGGAGGAGGAGGAATGGAGATTGAGAGTATACCAAACTTATGATCTCATGAGTGGTATGTCATTTTGAGCATCAACATTCTGTGTATGGATTGTTTAAGCAAGGGTTTGGACAAGGGGAACTTGACGAAGCTGTTGTTGCACTCACACCTATGGTTGTAAGTTTTCTTCATTGTTGTTCTCATTAATATAATATGCTTGGCCTATTTATTTCAATTCTGTGTTTGATCTCACATGAATTTGTGTCTAATAGATAGATCTATTTCAAACTAATCTCAGTAGAGTAGGAAGCTGGTTGTACTTTTGTTTGTCTACAGGGATTATCGAGGAGTTTAAGATTGGAGCTCAACTCAAACTGTGCAGGGACAAACACCGGTAAAAAGGTACTTCTTTTCTCCTTCCTCCTCACACATTAGTTTAGCTAGATCTAAAAGGAAGTCAATTTCCACGATAAGCATCTTCTGTCTTAAGAGTTAAGAGTCTAGCTCTCAAGAGGAGATCTACCTGTCCACAGGGAGATTTTCCTTCAATAGTAAGGCATTTTGATCTCTCATCAATGCTAACATGCAATGTATAGCTTTTTTTTACTTTGCAATGAGAATGCAATATAAGGCATAACTTCTTTCACTTTGCAATGAGATTGCAATGTAAGTCATCTGTTGTTTATGCAATGAACAATTCATTTTCAATCACCATAGGTAGTTTTTTATTTTCATTTTCCTTATTAGTCCCTGCCCCACAGGGACTATAGTAATCTGTTCAAGTCAACAAATCTTGAATTTCTATTAATTTTGTCAAATTGTTAACTTTTCTCCAAAGTTTTGAAAAAATATTTATTAAATGACTTTAAAAAAAAAAAAACTTTATCAAATTTTCAAATTTCATGATTTGAATTATTGATTGGCCTAGAAGCTGTGATGGGACTTAATAGACCCTAGTGTGTTTTATATTTTTCATGTATTTTTCAGGAAAAACAAATGATTTAAATAATACATAATTACATAAATTCATGACTGTACACGTATAGTTTGCAATGCCAGGACTTCTGCAATTGTGGCATTAGTTTCCTGTAGTGTTGGCAACTATTCATCATTCCATGCACCACATTAAGTCGAGTATACTCTATTTGAAACTAATTTATGCCCTTAATTTTATCCTTCGGGAGGCTGATTCATTTTTTGAGACTTCAGATTTAGGCACGCTCAACGCCATTTTTTCAGCCTTTAGAATTAGCCATGCTCAACTTCTAGAGATTTATAGTGATATGGCTTCACTATATTCTTCTTTGATAGGAGTCTTCATTCAGAGTGGAAGATAATTTCGTCCAAATTATAGAATAGAGATTTACATTGAGGTAAAGCAAAGGTAAATCAAAAGTAAAATTTGTAAAAATTCCTATTTTATCTTTGAAGATTTTCATAAAGCCATGCTTCCTCCTATTGAATGTGGTGAATGTGTTTGCAGGTGGAGGGAAATACACCTATAAAATAAATATGTCCAATTGTTTCTCTCCATAGTTGTTTAATTGTTTCTCTCCATATAGTTGTTTACCTGTTTCTCTCCATATCGTTCCTAAATGACGCATATTGTTCCTAAATGACGCATATCGTTCCCAAATGACACTCACCAATTCCTTATGTAAATTTTTTAGATGCTCACATCTATGGCCTATGAGAAGTGTATTGGAACCTCACAACTATGGCCTATGAGAAGTGTAATGGAACTAGGTTTGAATCCCTTGGGGCTGCTCTTTTCTTTTTTGGGATAAAAAGGTCCTTCCTACAACCTTGGCTTTTAGGTGAAAAGTGAGATTCTTCGTCAGAAGTTTCCTTCATCTAAAAATGTTTGTAGGTAGGTAGGTTCAGTTACTTGCATATAAGTGTAAAGGGGGTTATACCCATGTGGACATAATCCTTCGAGGGTTGATCATTACTTATCCTTCATGAGAGGGATTTTGGTCTCTCTTTCTCTATTTACCGATTTCCCCATGTTGTTCTCCTTCATGATCATAGGGAAAGGAGAAGATGCTTTTCACTAAGTACAAAATTTTACCTTTCATGGTTTGGGAATCCTTGGTTCTCTCCATACTCGTACCCCACTCTTTTTGAATACTACTACAACTAGTAAGTTGGTGAATATAGAACCACTTGAGTGAATATAGAACCATTAATCAGGTCTAGGATCAACCATTCACCACTATCTTCTAAACCTATCTACATAATGACATCACAATACAAGAAGGCCAACACATGAGTGCATTGATAAAACCCTAATTAGTATAAAACTCCCCTCATAAGTATAAAACACCTTTCCTCTGTGAGCATTAGACATTTATGCCTTGATGGAGTAAAAAAAAGTGATATATATTATACATTTAACACCTACTCTAATGGGACAAGGAGATAAGAGAGGCTTACTCTCCCTAACCCAGATTTGGAAACCCTCCTCGCATTATGCTTTCATTGTTTCTTAATATTCTCATTTGTTGAAACACTCTCCATTGGCACACCTATAGTGTTGGCCTAGCCCACTTGTACCTCATCTTTTAGTAAGAGAAGCAAAGGCTGCTGCAACATACAGAAAAGTAACTAGAAAACTAGCAATAGCCTAAGATTTTGATCCTCCACTTGACGTATTTCCATATCTAAAAACATAGTCGGAGGTAAAAGCCAATACTGAAACAAATTTAGAACCATAAGCATACATAGTATCATAAGTAGTCATTAATCCGTTCAAAAAAGTTAATGCACAAACCTTGTACCATTCTGTCATACTTTTCTTTTAGTCTTCAGGTTCTTCTTCTAGTATGGATGTATAAAGACTGATACCATTGTTGAGGACTGGGTTCCATCTCTTATCTCAAAGACAATGAATAGTATAGGTAAATTCAATTGTCCGAGAATAGAAATCTAGTATAAAATAGAAATGAGTGAATCCCTTAAGAAACCTAAGTTTATTCTACCATGCAGCCTCCGTAACAGTTGTAAGGTTGCATCTTGCATAATGACACTTGCTCCTAGTTTGGGAGAAAAATTTTAACTGAGGATTTCTGCTCAGTCGGAGCTATTACCATCAACCAATAGTCTTGCCAAACGGCCTACAATCTTTCCAAACGGATGCAACCTAGGAACGTGTCACATTTTCACTATAATTAAAGCATCAGTTTGAATGTGTCATATTAATATAGCTTTTGCAACTTTTGTAAGAGGATAGAAAATATGGTTTTGTTGGTGGGCATGCCTCTTTACTAACTACAAGGTTGTCATAAAGCGATTGTCTCTCTAATGTTATTAAAGTAGTGGTTTATATTTAAATTAACAACTCTCAAAACATGGGCCAATTTAGCTTATTAGCTTCAATGTAAAATATGTAAATTAGTGTAGGTGATACAGGCCTAGTGTTTGACAGAATGCCTGAGCGAAATGTGGTCTCGTGGAATGCTGTGATGGGTGGATATATCCAGCAAGGGAAAGACAATGAGTGCTTGGTATGTGCAAGAAAATGCATTGTGCAGGTGTGAAGCTGGACCATATAACCTTGTCTACTGTCCTTGGTGTTTTCTCTAACCTAAATGCTCCAAAGAGGAGCAAGAATCTCCATGGTTACATCATCAGAACTGGGTTTGAGGTAGATGTCTTTAGAATGTATTCACTTAAAGCATGCACTGCATGCACATCATCGGAACATTAGAGCATGCACTTAAAGTGTTAGGCCAAATTCCAGAGCCATATTTGGGAGCATGCACTGCGTTAATAGTAGGATATGCCTAGCATAACAATGACAATGAAGTCCTACAACTCATTCAACAAATGCAACAATTTTGGTTTGAAATTAAACAATATAATCCTTGCTAGTGTCCTCAGGTCATGTTCCAACCCAAATGACCTCAAAAATGGCAGCCATGTCCATGCCTATATCATTAATGCTAGACATGAATCATATGTGACTGTGGGGAATTCCCTAGTTGTTATATATGCCAGATGTGGCAACATAGTGAGTGCAAGTCTAATGTTTAATGGAATGTGTGAACCAGACATAATATCATGGACTATTATAATTGCAGGAAACACCCAAAATGGAAATGGAGATGAGGCACTAGAATGGTTTTTCCAAATGCAAGGGCTAGGTATGAAGATGGGCATGTTTGTTGTTGTCAGTGTTCTCCATGCATGTCTCAGTCTAGGAGCTGTAAAACCTGGCAAGAAGATTCAGGCTTTCATTATCAAAAGTGGATTAGAGTCAGAGGTCTTTGTGGGAAATACACTTATTGATTTGTATGCTAAATGTCGTGATATAGATGATGTACACATAGTTTTTGACACTATGATTGTACATGATCTGGTATCATGGAATGCCATTTTTGTTTTAGTGATTAGGATATTATGTTATATAAATAGCCTTATGATATTGATAATTATTTATTAATCATAACCAAGGGGGAGCATTCCTTTGCGTGTCTCAACTATTTCCCAGTGTTCCTTTCTCAAAGCAAGTGATAAATGTACTTTTTCTATAAAATCTATCCTAGAGAGTGTGTTCAACCCACATTATTTTGTCTCTTGATATTAGTTTACCCGAATTTTTTATGTTGCGTACAACACAATGATGGAGCTGAGGCTTTAGATCTGACATGACTATGTAGATTTCACCCCATGCTCTAGATGCATACATTGCTTTTTCTGCAGGCTAGCTCTTCCAGATGCGGACATCGCTTTTTTTTGGGTACATCTGGGCAGAGTATATAAAGGTTGTTGTTCCATCAATCCGAGTAGAATTTAGAATAATAAATGTGGGCCAAGTTAGTGGAAAACTTAACAGATGCATCTTATTATTCTCTAAACCCTGTTTATGCAAATCCAAAGGGCAGAAACAGAGACCTGCCAAAAGCTATAATAACAATTAATTTACATTTTGTTCGCAGAAAGGCAACAACAATGAGGGAAATCTACAGTATTTTACATGCTGTTATTAAAAAAACAGATATTTTAGATTGTCAGTAAAAAAAAAAAAAAAAACTATAACTTTACATTTTCCATTTAAGAAAAACCAGATAGCACATGGATATATCGAAAATTGCTTAGTTGCAAAACAAGTGATCACTTGTAGGAAATTTCTTGATATTTAAGGGCATGCTCACACGAAAACCACTCAACACATGAAGCACTTTTTCTAGAGAGGGAACTACATTCTTTACACACATCAATGAGTAGATAGCAACCACAACAAAGCCTAGACTATATTGTGGCTTCTTCATGGCTTCTATAACTATAAAATTTCCATCCCTTCCTTTGGCTAATATACTATAAAATCTCCCTCCCATCTATACCCAACAAAAGACAAAGGCCTTTTAACATGCATAGCTATAGCAGTTTCATCCAACAAGCATCAATCAATCCCTTAGCTTTCATTCCATCATGAGATTGTGTGCTCCTTCTCTTGGCTTGAATTGCTACAGACCCTAATCAAGTATTTATAGTTACTAGAATCCAGTTTGAGATTGTTTCAACTGTGTTGAATCAAGAATGAATATGCTCCGTCAAACACTTTGATTTGGAAGAGTCCATCAAGAATATCCCTGGAAGTAATATACAATTTCGTGATCCATTCTTTCAATCTATCAAAGAGCTTAAGTGCACTTTGGATTCACCCTAAATTACAAGCAACATGAAGCATTATATTCTATGTAATTGCATTTGGCTTGCAAATCCTATTAACCATTCTCTCAAAAAATTTGACTTCCTGTGCAAGTTGTTTTCAATTACAAAGTGCACTTAAAGAAATATGCAATATGATAGGGTAAACAATAAGAATGTAGAGGTGGTGCATTAATGGTATTCATGTGTGCCACTTCTCCAAATATCCTATTTACATTTTGCATGATAAAATAGTTTATGTTTGTTTGCTGGAAAAATCTAAGTTAAATTCATAAACAGATCTCTATTCATGCATATATGACTAAAAGATAACTTTATTAACTGTTAAAGGATAACCATAACATAGTGAAGATCTATGTATAGTGTAGTAATAATTAAATAATGATTAACCTATACAATATAATATAAATCTATAACATAATAACTATAACATAATTATTAATATAATAGGTTATATACACTTGTTAATATAATGTCTATTATATTATGTTTGGTATTTAGATAATCAAGGATAAATTTTGAATTCAACCAGGATACATGGACACTACTTATTTTTGGGATTTTTCAATAAGGTAGGGACTAGCTGCCTAGCAACTATTTCCCTTGTTTTCTTTATTTTTACCCATTTTAAAATGGTTAGACTACTTTATTTTTTGACCATTGTGTAACCCCTGACTTTTGTGATTATCAAACTAATTTTTGAAATTTCAATATGGTTTGGTTGTGGATGGTGTAACAGTACAATGTTTATTGAATAATAAATGGTATTATGATTAGTTAGTTAGCATTATAATTTGTTGAAATTTTATAATATAAAATCATGTTCTATTTCAAATTTTTAGAATTTCCACTAATTAAATTTCTTTTTTAACATGTTTACTGGAAAAATGAGCCCCAGGTGATAGGTTTTTCAAGGCTGATTTATTATTAGATTCAAGTCATTGGCACATCTTGGAAATTGAGAATGGACAATCCTCAAAATATGAACATTCCTTATTCCTACAATTTTCTTTCATGTCGAGTCATGTTTTCTCTGTTCTGTTGTAGTTTTTATGGGCCTTTGTTGAGATCCCTTTAAAGGGAAGGGTATATGATGTATTTTGTTTAAAAATTGTGCTCTCATGTGAGCTCAGACATCAATTGTTCTGCTTTTATAGTCTTGGGGATTGTTAAATAGAAACTTTTGGACCTGTTAGCTGATTTAATGTCTGTAAATCACTTCTGACTTGTAGGGAAGGGTAATTTTAGTGGGATTACTCAGTTTTTAGCGCAGAGATCTTGATGAAGGCTTTTCAGCTAATTTAATGAGGTCTTTTAATCACCTTTGACTTGTAGGGAGGGGTAATGTTAATGGGATTACTCAGTTTTTAGTGCAGGGATCTTGATGAAGGCTTTTAAGACTTGTCTCTCAGCAGTAATTTCGTTTTTATTAATGAAATTATGACTTTTTTGGGAAAAAAAATATAATGAATGTATAGTTACTTTCAAGGTGAAATAGGCTTTCACAAGATGTACAAAAACATGCTTGTAATAACTAAGTAGGTGATGATACATCTCAACAATGCACTATTTCAATTAATAGTAATTATATTATATAATTAATTTTAAAAATATTATATATTATTGTTTCAATTAATAGTAATTATATTATATAATTAATTTTAAAAATATTATGCATTATTATATAATATGTCCTCTATTTTAAGAGATGATTTGCTCTTAAAGTATTAGTAGAGGGGAGTTGATGTCTAGATGTCTTGTTTTTTTTTT
>JASDQU010307822.1:182632-195400 GCA_032191745.1 Picea mariana
CGAAAGCAATGAGGAGAGTAGGTGATGGAGACAAAGCGGGTTGGCCAATGGCCTTCCAACATGCTAACGACATAACACATGTCGAGGCGCCCTTGTTGACCATCGTGTGGAAGATATTCCGTGTAAAATTTTTCGTGGGATGAGCCACTACTATCTGAAATGCTACGTGGTAAGGCAGACGAGGTTTTAAGTCGGTTGTATCTAACATGATGGTACCCGAATTACAAGTCTCAGTAGAGCCTAAAGCGGTGAACAAGGCTTTCCTCTGAGCAGAGCAGCTTTGGAGGACCTCCGAAGTAGACATCGCACAAGGGGTTTGTGATAAATCCTCCACCACAAAGTAATTGTGGGCGGCCCTTGCGTTTGGTTTGTGAGAAGATTTTTTAAATGTACCCTTTGGAATGCATGTCATTGTTTCTCCCAACGTCTTCTCGATATGTAGAGGAAGAGATGGGAGATCAGCTTCTTTACCCTTCTCAGAAGTGCTTGGTTTACTATAGTCATGCACTCTAGTCGTTATGAATGCATCACCCCTAACCATATATACATTCGCAGATGAGGGATTGTTTGGAGGAGGGCAATTTTCTTGGCTGCCCCCTTCTGTGCTTGTAGAGGCTTGAGTTAAATTTTGCCCATGTTGAAAAGGATTAGTCAACATTGCCTGTTGTTGCTGTGTGACAAACTTTTGGGCCTCTGCAAGTCGAGGACAAAGATGGGTAGGGTGGTCCTCCGTGCACAAGTTGCATGGATACCTCGCCTTCCGTTTTTCTGTGTTGTCCCTGCCAACATTATCAGTGGGTTTTTTATTCCCCTTACCTTTCTTTCGTTGTTTTTTCTTCCCTTCAGGCTGCTGGGTGGCCTTTGGGTTAGTTGAATGCATGGAGTGTACTTTCGACGTTTGGGTAGGGGGAGCAGCCAAAGTAGTAGTTTGGTTGGCTGCTGTGTGTTGTATGGATAACTGTTGCAACTGTTTTGTCAATTTCTCAGCGGGCTTGGTTTGTGCTGAACCAACAATTTGGTCCAACTCTCTGTCTAGTTTTATCCAGTATCGAACGTGGTGCATCTGGAAAGATGTTATATAATAAACTAGACTAAGAATAGATGAGCTCAAACTGTTGAGCCCTCATGATGGCATCTTCTTCGGAGAAAACTACGGAAGTCATGATGTCTTTGGATAACTGTGGGACCAAAGACTTAAGGAACCACTCAAGAAGGTATGCTAGTGGGACTGGTACTTTGATTAGACTCTTCCAGCGTCTCCACTCTCGGATATGATCAGAGATATGGTCCACTGTTGTCTGTTCGAAATTGGCAAGTAGCTCTATGCCAGCGTCGTATCTCACAGGTAACTGGAAATGGTTAAGGAAGGCCATCGCCAGTTCGCCAAAAGAAGAGTATCTTGAGCGATCGAGCTCGATGTACCATTTCACGGCACTCCCGATAAGAGTACATTGAAACAATCGCAACTGTACAGAGTCATCTTTCAATGAGTTAGATAAACACCAAAGATGGAAGGTAGTCACATAATCACCTAGATCTTCATTAGGCTTGGCCTCAAACTTTGGAATGTCTGAAGGCAACTTCAATGGCATAGGAGGCCAACATGGATCATGAAAAATAGGATCATTTAACAACCTTGTCAAATATGGCAAGTGTAAAGTCGCCAGGAATGGTAGTTTGGGTTGCTACTGATAACCTGAGAAAAAGGGTCCTAGAGTTTGACTGGCACCAGGTTTCCAGGAAAAGTTTGGCTGCTGGCCTGGATTCTGGTAGAAACCATGGCCCTGACCAGCGTAAGGATTTTTCATCTGTGGAGACATCATCGGCTGATTTCCCATAAAGGACATAGAGTGTTGGGCATGCATCGTGTTCGAATAACTTTGGGAAGGATTACCCCATGCTGATTCTGATGGGAGAGGCATAGTAGTCTGTCTAGGGTTCCATTGATTGTGGAAAGAATTACCCCAGAATGACATTCCAGAGGAGGGAATGGATCCTTGTCCTGAGTTCCAAGGTCCTACTATATGTGGCCCCTGCGCAGGAATAGTACCCTGCGCAAGAGTGGATTGTCAAAAAATGGGATTTCCCCCATACGGGAAAGCGGTTGATGAGAAAGTGTTGTTACCAAACATCCCATTCCAAGAAAATGGTGTTGAACCTACCAGCATACTGTGCGCAGGTGTTCCTTGACTACCTGCTCTAAATAAACTACTATGTGTAGGCTGCTCGACGGACTACTGATGCAGACCACCAAGCGAAGGGGACGAAGGAGGGATATGACCTCCTGCGTAAGGAAAAGCATTAAAAGGGACAGGAGTGCCCCCAAGTTGACCTTGCAGAGGAGCGTTAGAGCTCCCTTCCCCCCCAGACCCAAAGTCTGTAAAGTGGAGTAGGTTAGTGTAGGACTTGTACCCGAACTAGGCATACCGTATGAGAACGGAGGGCCTGTTGCACTAGGTGTGAAGGGGGTTGTGGCCACCACCATAGATAGGTTCGGTCCACTGTGCGACGTAGTTGCGGCTGAGACCATAGTGGCTCAGACCGACAACAGTAAGTTAGGAGATGATTCTCCTATGGTAGCAATTGTGGTGGGAATTGAAGAATTCCCAGAAGAAGTAACAGCATTTGTTTCCATAGTTGTGTGAGGAACTATCTGGCGTTCATGAAATTGGATTGGTACAGTAAACGGTGCCCAGATATTAGTGGTTGGGGTGTCAACCGAGCCAAGAGTGGTGGTTTATTCCTTTGGGAGTTGTTTGGGCACAAAGGTTTGTAACTCGGTCTCTTCGAAAGACCCTTGGTGGTCTAGATTCCGCCTTAATGGTGGCGGGGGTGGCTCCAATGTAACCGGCGGCAGGCCAAGAAGCCTTCGTGACCCGTGGAGCTCAGGATCCTCCACTATGTGAGAAGATCCAAGACATGCTAAGGTATTCTAAACGTTCAAAAGTAACACACACTAAAAATAAGCCCCTAAGAGATAAGACAAGCAATCACTAAACTATTTGAAGGAACAGTTACAACAACCAACACTAGAGCAACTTACCGGCGCAAGTGCAACTCGAACACGAAAGCACCCTCTAGGTATACTCTGCAAAGCGTGGCTCGATGTCTATCCTAGGTACTGCGGTATACCCCCGCAGTCACCTGTGTATGTCCCTAAAAATATTGGCAACTAGGTTGCCAGCATGCGAACAATCACCAGGCGGGTACAGTCGAAAGTCGGGTAGACCACAATGAGCAGGGTATCAAGCCTGAAACTTGTCAAGGGTATCGAGAGAAAATGGTCCGAAAGACAACTGAGGACCTCGAATGGATTCGATATCCATGAAGCCCCGTGGCAAATGCAAACGCCGGAATCCCAAAACAAGCCCTCGATATGTGTTCTCCACTACAATTGGTCCAACTTTGGAGGGGTTATGTTCGCTACCTTTCCACACGTGACCTTGTGTTTATCCCCTGTGTTAGAGGGGGGTCCCAGATAAATTCCACGAAACTGGAATTAGACACTCCCTATCTCAGACTCTAATGTTTGGTTTTGAATGGCCTTGAAGAGTTTCCTCTCCAACCTAATCCAAGGCCCTAGTCCTGAACTAGTTTGTGAACCCTACAAACATAAAAGTCTAGTAGATTTTAAAATTAGTGTTGCTTTTATGGATTTTTATTACGTCAAGGGGTATGAGGGTGAAACTGATGATGTGTAAAGATGAAAGAAAAAATGAATGAAAAAAGATGGAAACAAAAGACTTTTACTAAATGCAAAATTTCAACAACTTTTCACAAAGAAAGATTTCTTTTTATTTTTTAATTTTTCTAAGATTTTATACAGCAAACTCAAAGGGATTTCGCTCGACTACGAGCTACTTATGCTCTAAGTGCACTGCAAAAAAATTACGAAATAAAAGACTTCTCCCTAGCTAATGATGCAGAAACACACTCTTCAACCAAAGAAGACAATGAAAAGAGATTTTTTTATTTTATTTAAGTGCTAGTAAAGAAAAAACGGGAAAATACCAACAAGCAAAAAACCAAGGAAAACAAATTCTGGATTAAAGCGCAGATCACAAAGAATTAGAGTAAAGAATCACACAATGGTAATAAAAAAACAAAGACTCTCATGCTTGTCTAGAAACCAATTTTTTTTTATTTTTTATTTTTTATTTTCTGTCAACTATTAACTGAGAAAAAGCAGGCTAAGGGTAAGATGACCTAACCTACTGACTGTTCAAACCTAGACTCAAACACCTGAGAGGAATACTTCTTATCAAAGGAGGGGATGACTGTCCCACCCTGAACAAAAAGTAGCCAGTCAAGCATGTGACTATCACTAAAACAGCACACGTGCAAACGCGTGCTGAACAGAGACAGAAAGCGTGTACACACGGGCTGACCTTGTGCATGCCATGTGTATATCTAAATTCTAAGGAAAAAAATGAAAACAGGCAGTCCAGACCAGGAAGAGGCCTCTGGTATTGATAACCAGGGTCCCTTGAAGGCTTGGATGCTCTTTCTAACAGAAAAGACAAATAATGCAAGGAATAATAAGGCAAAAAAAGAAATCTGAGATAGGACTGTGAACCAGCAAGACTCAGACAGGATTCCAGAAAACCCCCTGAGAATGTGTAATTCTGACAGGGAAGAGGAGGACTGCCTCTAAGATTCTCTTAACTCCTACACGCTACTGTTATCTCTACAGCTAGCGTTCACACGCGGGCTGTCAGAGGATAGGGTGCAGGTACATGCGTGCAGGCCTTCAACAGGCCGCGTGTACCTCTATGTGTCCCGAAAACTATATTCAGGCAAAATTCAGGGAAAGCTGGTATGGAAAACCAGACTCCCTGCTAGCTCAGAACTTACAGAAAAAGATAGGCAAAGAAAAAACAAAAAACCTAATCTTTAAACTACCCAAAAACTTAAATAAAATCCAGGAACCCTAAAGAGTATTCTCCCCAGTATGGTCGCCAATTCTGTTGTTGGGAAAAACACCCTATGGACTAGCAAACTAGGGTCAGACTTGCATGCAGATTTTGACCAAATAGAAACTACTTTTTTACCTACAACCCAAGATTTAAACCCCTTTTTCACAGTAAATGCATGGAAAAGGACCACCAACCTTATTATCGGCGTTCGATGTAGATCCTCCATTGTGCTTTGATCACTTGCTTGCACTGCTCCTTCCACAGATGACCTACATTCAAGACAAACAACAACTATGCATGCATGCTACTTCTATACTTAAGGGTTAGAAATCAAGCATAAATTTATCAAACCATAGACAATTCATGCATTGGGACGGGAAAAGCATTCTTTTTATTACTGAAAGTGAATCAACTTACAAAAAGCTGAGACTGGTCACCGCTCCTTGAACCTGATCCTGGGCTCCTCTTCTTCCGTCCTTTAACTGCTTTGCGTTAAATCTCCTTTGGCATGAGGAAAGGCTAAAGGGTTGGGACAATGGATTACATAAATGGGTAGAGTTTCTTCGCTATATTTTTTCCTCCTCCAAACGGCACCCCTACCCCTTCTTTTATAGGCTAGAAGGAGCTAGGGTTTTGGACGAACCCTCGGCCATGCATGGCCGGGAGTTTCAGTTAACTGACCCATAGCTTTTTGTTCTGTTGACAACTTTCCTTTTTTCGTGCTTTGTTAGGTACATGCAGGCTGTTGTGAGTCAGACAGCGTGCACACATGTGCAGTAATGAGTTGGGGTGCATGGGCCTTGACACAAGAGGATTTTCAAAGAGTTGTTCAACAGAGTTTTGGCAAAGAAGGGATATGAATTGGCCTGATGCCAAGTAAGCATGTGTGGTGCAATTTAGGGTTATAACATATGCATACATGGCATTAACCTTTCTACTTGCACAATTTTCCAAATTACTGCTGAGGATCTCTCTTTAAAAAATCATTTTTTGGAGCATGTACGTGCTCTGATGCACTACTTCCTACGTGCATACTCTAGATGCATACTAGAAAACCCACGTACATATGATAGTTGCATACTAAACAACCCACGTTTACCTCTAAATGTTTCAAAAAATAAAAAGTTGCAAGGAATTCGACAGAGTTTATGGGCTATCGAGGGTTTCCCAACCAATTCACCCATTGTAGCCCGTCCCCAAACCGAATAACTATCCTTTTGTCATATAAAAACAAGTGTTGGGGTCCCATTCTATAATAACCCTGTTTTCCCTAGTTTGTAAATATAACTATAACAGGCCAAGAGACTATGGAAGACTAGATGTGTGAATGTTTGATTTGATGAACCTTTGTATAAAAGGTCAATATATATATTTTCTATTATTAATAGAAAATGGATAAGTGTCACATAACTGCTGAAAGGGGGGTTTTTCTAGGATAGACCATGGATGATATGAGAGATATGGTGAGGGGAACCGGAAATTGTTGAGATGACCCCCCCACCCAAACTATTACTTTACTGGAATTAATGGCTCAGACCCAGAACAAATCTCTGATCCATAAATGAATTACCAGTCAGAGTGGTAGCTGTAAGGCTCCTCCTCAAGAGTTAAT
This sequence comes from Picea mariana, assembly GCA_032191745.1. Classification (NCBI taxonomy): domain Eukaryota; kingdom Viridiplantae; phylum Streptophyta; class Pinopsida; order Pinales; family Pinaceae; genus Picea; species Picea mariana. The sequence goes on from JASDQU010307822.1 coordinate 189,161, forward strand.
GAGGATATGGGGCAGAGTACCCATCTGCAAAACTTCCAGACCTGACCATGAGCTGGGGATTCAGACCCACACAACCTTGCCAAGGAAGGAAAGAAAGAGGTAATTCATGGGTAGAGGCAGAAGGGAAAAAAGAAAAAAACACAAATCTGCAAAGAGATCAGAGTCGAGAAAGAGTAATCTCGAGAAAATAGAAAAATAGAGGTTACGAATCTCTGGTTCAAGGAAGAACTGAGAAGTAAGATCATTCTGGGTGCAAGAAGTGGCTAGCATGGTTTTCACTACAAACTGATAAAAGAGGATGATGAGTGACTCTGGAAGTACTCGTGCATACCTCCTTTCTTGGTATAGAGAAAATCAGTTGCCAAGACCCTGTGGGAGGAGGAGAGTTACGTCCGTCCTTGACTGTTGCTGAGTAAGAAGAAATATTCTCTCTTAGAGTATCATGGTCTATCTCGGGGGTGGCCAGTGGTAAATCCGTCAGGAGTGGTTGTGCCTATGGTTGGGTGGAAACAAACACCCCTTTCAGTAGTCACTTCACAGTTTTTAGTTTCTGATAAGTATCTTCATACTCTGTGTATTGAAATGGAAATCATGGTTGAATACATACATTTATCTATCTATGAATGATTTATGTATTGAATGAATAAGGTGGATATATGTATTATCTCCCTGTGAACTCAATCTTTTGAATGGTCTTATGTTTTCTTCCATTTAGCAGTTAAAGATTCATGGGACATAATTCCACAAGAGGGACGGGGTAGGATTTATTGGAATGTTTAAGTCTCGTCAACCTCTTGAATTTAACCTAGTGAGGATTTCAAGTTCAAACCCTATGGAAGGAGGGTTCCTCCTTCAGACTCTTGACCAGATGAATGATGGCTCATGCCCATGTCCTTAACCTATTTACAACTAAAGGAATTAGTGCATAGCCCACAAGAGTTTCCAAAAGACCCAGGTGACCAAGGTTTGGGAATCCTACGCTGGGCCCGAAAGGAGTTAATACTTCTGGCTTCAGAACTCCAGGAGTTTAGAGCTCCAGAGTGTTTCGACCCTACCATTTCTAAATTGGTCGAAGGCAAGTGATGGTTGCGGCTACCCATAAGGTTGACTGGCGCCTGGTGGTTTTCTTATCTGGGACAAAGAGACTTGCCCCACCATTAAACGTTGATATATTCAATTATCACGAAGAAATGTGAACCACCGATTCGAGAGTATTCAGGAGTCCCCTTAGCTGTTGGATCTATGCCTAGGAAACTTTGGAAAAGTCCTACTTCGAGAGAACAAATATGCTATAGCATCAAACTTCCCGAAGGCTAGAGCTGTGAAGTAACAAGAACCGTAGATCTAGGGATCCTTCAGGATCTCCCCTGATCATTGGAATTATACCAAGGTCATATTGACGTTGAACACTCTGGAAGAAAGGGGGTGGTAAGCGAGTGGAGCACTCGACCACCGAATTTGTGAAGTGATAAGAGCCATAGATCTGATGAAGTTTCAAGATATTTTGTGACTGTCAGATCTAGACCATGGTCAGCCCGACATTGACCACTCTAGGAGCAAGGAGGAATTTACACCACGAATCCCCCGAACGTCAAAGTTATGAAGTAACATGGGGCGTAGATCCAGAGGTTACATGGACACACTGTGACCATAAGATCGAAGGACTTGGAAGGCGATCAGTATGGGGTGACGTGGACCCACATTTGATGTACCACGTGTTACTTGGATCTGGACGTTTGATCGAACCTACATGCCCATTAATACATGACACGTGTCACCCACTATAGGGGCCATGTGTCATCTCTGCCTTTCTGCAAGTCATCTATGGTAATTACCTTTTTGGTCCATGTGGCGGGAGGAGTATTTGGGACCCACCTGTATTTGACATTGCATATAGTACATCACCTCGTGCGAGAGTGAACCCTTCAAAATTTCGGGACTTCGGGGGTTTGGGATGTAGTGTCGTGGGAAGGGTGAAAGGCTTGAAGGCGAGAGCCACATGGGAATATTTCAGGATCCTCCAAGAATTTGGGACTTCGAAGGACATGCATGAAAAAACGAAAAGGGACGTTCAATGCTGAATGTCGAATTCTCCTCTAGCTGTGTGGTAGATGAGGATTAAGTCTCATTGTTGGTTTGGACGGTGGATGAACCATCCCTACGGGAGGTAGGAGCCAGGAAATGGTACGAATTTGATGGATCCATGTGGGTGCCACTTGTCTCTGTTACAAGGAAAATCTCTCTACGGCTAGGGTGAACCACAACAGAAGGAAATGACTGCAGAAATCAACTATATCCTAACAATATGCTATATAAACCAATGTGCAAGGGAGACAAGAAAGAGGCCTACCTCATCCAGATGTTCAATAATTTCCACTGTTGAGCACTTTGACCCAAAGCTATATATACCTGTAACAAGTTTTCAACAAACAAGCAAAAACAAGCATATGGTGGAAATATAAAAGGTTAGCAGATTAGATACCATAATCCATCAATATACATAACAAATATGCCCACGGATAATAATTCATATATTTGCAAGACATCAATTGGATGGGAAGAGAGTATTTCTATTAATAAATGATCATTATAAGTGAAAATGTTACAGTTTTCCATGTTGGCATGGTTTATAACCGAGAAACTAAGTTCCTTCCAGCTGGGCTTCCACCACTTCAATCCTCCACCAAAGGCAAGCTCATAGAAGGGAGACAATGGGGTTCTCCATCAATAAGGGAAGATCTTGGGGGCTAACCATTGTGTTCATACTTAAAGGATAAAGGGATGCAAACTCAATATGAAGTAAATAATTTCTCCAAAGTAACTTTTCTCTCAAAGTTGAATTCTTTCTTTTCTTTCCATAGCTCGGAATTGGCGTATTTATAGCCTTCAAAATGCAAATGAAGGGCTGATTCAGAACGTTTCCAATATATGGAAGGCCAATGATCATAGATTTCTTGTCGTGGTATGGAAAACCGACATTTTATTTTGATTTTCTGGCACAAATCCCGATGTACACGGGCTGTAGTGGAGCGACCTGTGTATACGCTTGTTGTATAGGGTGCAAGATGCATATAAGTGGAAAAATTTGTATTTTTGTATCTGGATTCTAGTAGCAGGGAAGACAAGTTTGCATAGGGAAATTGAATAAGGCCCTCTCTGCAAGATTGCATAGGGTGAGACAAATCTTTCTCTAACATATGCCCCTAATGTGTGAGGTTAGAGGAGTATCTGTGATGGTCAAAATAAATTATAAATAACCTAGAAGTGGAGTGGTAGATAACCAACTAGACGAACTCAGTTTCTCATTACATTCTGCATTGACTTTTCATACATGGATGCCAAAAATTACACTGCAGATCCATGTGAAAATAGTTGTCCATGGTCATGGATAGGAAATACAAATGTGGCTACATGCCAAAGGTTGTCATAGTCATGAACAAGGCCCAGTGAAACTGGTCTCAAAATAAATCTAAACATATATGTATACAATGGAGTATAATCTGATCTCCCATGATCACTAAAGTCATATAGGTATTGGTTCAATGAAAGGTAGTAAAAACTCAGGAAAGTTGCGACTATAAACTGATGTGTTCAAGTCTTCTACACAATCGTCCAAAGGTGCAAGTCTACATCATGTGAATAAAGGAGTTGAGGTCGAACACAATGAGACATTGTTTGATTACCGGTCATTGATGTATACTGTTAGCAAATGCGAGACAAACTACCGATAATAAAAATAGGTATCAAGGCACCGAGTACATTCTTACAAGTGTGAATAAAGGAGTTGGTGTCAAACACCTGAAGAATCCATCGATTAGGAAATATTGGTGTATTCCCAGCTATCGATGGTGAGAAAGCCTGCTACTGATGACTGCAAGCCTCAAGGTACTCATAAGACTCTAGGTCTCATTTCCAGAATAAATGGGCTGAAGTCGATGGAAAGAGACCCGTTGAAAGGAGAGCATTAAGGCATTTCTCATCAGTCAACATGAGGTACAAAGCAGGGGCTTCATGATTTTGTGGAAATCAGATGAAGAACATGTTCATGAACCAACTCCCATGTGCATCTTTCATGTGTGCCAAGTGAAAGAGGTACACGAAAAAGACCCTCTGAATAGCATCCAATGATGAAAAACTGCTGACAAAGGTGATGAAACCACCAATAAGGCTAATGGCATCCAAGACACTACACAAATCCAAATGTGTGAATAGATGTATTTCTGTCGAACACAAGGGAAACCACCCAGTCAACGACTGATGATGAAATGTAGTCTATTGGGTTCAAGGTTACCTACCAATGATGAAAGTAGGGCGAGGGTGCATGATAGGACTATAGTATCATGTGATTCTGAGACAAACTGAGGGTTTGGCCGACATGAAAATTCAAGATTTTTGAGGAGTGGCTGACACATGTTGATAGACTTCCTTTGAACAAGAGCATGAGACATATGGAGGACTTTGATAGCATAGACCCAATGATGAAACTATGAGATGCAAGAGGCATCAATGAAATTCTCTATAGGGACTGGAAGAGTAACCAGTCGATAGAGAAGACTCTGTAACAAGTTCAACTTCCTAAGGCCATGCTAATCCCAAAATTATGATGTTGAATGGACTCAATAACTTTGTGCTCTGTTCAAAGGCGACACAACTGCTGCCAATACAAGATAATACTCTATTCCCTCCCGTATTTTTTAGTTTTTTCATAGACAAATGAATGTTATGATATCGAGGAGGAAACGAGTGTTGCAAGTAAGAAAAAATAGTTCTAGCAATGGAACATACCTATGCTCAATGCAGGGAAGTGCATGTGGAAGATGGACACTCGGGGGAATGTTTCCTCCTAGGTATAGGGTGTCAAATTGCGAAGGATATAAACAAGGATCTGCTTAGTTGAGGATGAAAAACTGCTGAGGCAAACGATTTATAATGCAAAGCGAGAACCAACTATAGGCTCAATACTGCAAGCAGGGGCATGAGATGCAATCACAACTTAACACCAAAAAATGTCATTTTTTTATGTCTTTTAGTCTACTTGGTGTGAAAAAGGGATAAACTTGTGCTAAATAGATGTCTTTTCAAAACCAATTTTACGAGTGTGAAAGAGACAAGTTCACTCGACAATCTTTTCACTTTTTGATAATGAGTCGGAAAAGATATTAACTAATACTCACGACCTTTCAAGTCCAATTTAACAAGTGTGAAAGGGACAAATCACTCGACAATATTTTTTCTTTTTAGAGATGAGTTGGAAAAGTGCTTGAATTAAACTCATTTGGGAGTCCATGGGGTATAAGGCCGCATGTTTATGAGTGAGAAATGAGGCTCAACATCAAGTCATGTATTAGCTATTAGGGACTCCCGGTCCTATGGAAAAAATCTCTGCATGGGCACCAAATGTAGTAGGGGATCTAACTAGGACACCCATGTTTGGTAAGTCTCTACCACTTGATAACGACATGTATTTATAGCAGATGAAGGTTTTGTGTCATAACAAATGGGTTTGTACCTAGGGAATAAAGAGTGGCAGTTATAAGATAATGTGAAAAATGCATAATGGAGTGGATACCTATCCTATATGTTGGGTAATGAAAATACCTGCCTGTGGTGACAAACGATTGACATAACGCTGAAATCAGCAAGAATCCCAGGTTAAAACTGCAAAAACCAACTCGATAACCTTTGTATTAGTCCATTAGGTAAAAAAATGGTTTAAAACTATAGAAAGTGGGTAAAACTAATTTATAAATAGTAGCAAAATAAAAAATTACTATACCATTTTGAATTTTTACCCAACCAGTGCAAATTGGACCAAAATACTTCTGAGATTCAAACGATGATTACGGGAGCATCAGGAAATGAAATCACAAACCGTCTGGATCAGGTAATTCTTTTTCTGTTCCTCTTCAAATTTAGTGGATTAAATTTTTGAATTAGGTCTTAAATTTTTAGTTATTGAGGGAGAAAAGTGTATATTTTGGTGTACATGGGCTGGATTTGATTAGGTCGCGTATACGATGAGGTATACTTTCCTGTGTAAACTACATGGGGTGTATATCAAGCCCTGCATGCGACTGTATGTAAAGTAGGTCATGTACAAACACGCAAACAATCATTTTGAAGGGTTCTAACTCGAAATTTTATTTGTCTTTGACAGGATGGTTCTTGAATGGAGAGAGAGAGAGAGCATGAGGAGGTCGATGCTATTGTAGATCGAGATCTGGGGGCCTAAATGGCCTT
>JASDQU010307822.1:195637-212497 GCA_032191745.1 Picea mariana
CCATTAAGAATTGAAGTAGAGGACATTTATTTTCTAACTAGTCTATCACGCTGGGGGGAGGTTATAAACCTCAAATCACGGGGAGAAGGGAGTGGGATGAAGATATGGGAATATATCGACGCCCACTGTGTAGAAGGGACTCCAAAGGTAGGGAGTCAAGTCCCTATTTGGGCAATAAACAATCTCATTCTGAAGATCATTGTCCTAGTATTGACCATGATCACAGGTTCAACCTCATTTCACCAGGCATCGAGGATGCTCATGTTATATGCAGTGCAGTGTATGATACCCACAGTGTATGACGGGTGTACCTCACTACTAGTGAATATGAAGAGCCAGTTGACAGAGTGCAAACAGGAGAGTAAAATAAATTTTGGGTTTGCCTCTATCCTATGCAGTTTCTTTTTCGAGCGGGTTCCAGGTCTAGTACCTAGAGTCAAGATTCTTCCTAGAGGACCTTGCGATCCAGCCATGGCACGATGGACCAAGGTAATGAGGTGACAGGGGCGAGGTATGGTTCCAACACCCTACAACGATGAATTATTCTACTGGTGGTGGCGACATGTCATCACTCTGGATGACTATCCCTATGAGGGGATCAACTTCAGAGGAGATCCAGACATGCCACTCCCACCAGGGACCGCCTACGGTGACATAGGTATTTCAAAATGTTTTTACATATTTCATTTTTTTGTATTTTTGTATAATTAGGACAAAAATATTTTTGGATGGTGCTTAAGTATTGACTAGATATTTGTGTACTGTAGACGTGGGTCCGCGAAGACCAGAAGGCTTCCCTTGACATCGACAGAGGAACGGGGGAGACGAGGCGGCGGGAGAAGAAGCTGAGAGGGTCCTACAAAACGTCCAGGGAAACTTGTTGTGTTTGAATCACATGATACCCATGGTTTAGGTAGAGAATCTTCCTGAAGCCATGCAACAAGTGTTTGGTGTACCTAGTGCATGGGTACGACTCTTTCGACGTCTTGTAAATGTCATGGTTTTCTACCATGATTCACATCCCGCGCCATAGGTATAGATGTCGTGGGATATTGTAATACCGACTGTATATGTATATTGAGGGTATTAGCCCCATTTTGTACTATAAACACCATATTTTTTTGAAATATATAAGTAAAGGGATCTTCGGCTTTACTTATATTTTACAATGTGTACATTGATTAGATGGTTTTCTTTGATTTTAATTATGTGACAAATGCCAATCTAAAATGAAATTAGCATAATCACTGGGTACATGATTAGAAATCCTAGGAATATGATAATATGTAATAAAATCAAATTGTCGTTCTAAAATATGTACTCGTAGGAATCGTCGGAGTAAAGTGGGATCGTGCACGTGGTAACGACCATTCAACTGACATACCACTAACTGGGAATCCAAGCGAACTTATAATGAACGAATGCCATGTGAGATAGAATCACACAAAAGTTCTATAACAATGCTATATTCAACCACATTGTTCGTGGATGGCCCTAGGCAGACACCACCTGAAGACACTAGTAGACCCTTGGGTGAGTAAACCACCCAAGTGGCGGAAGCCAAGTTCCGTGTGTGACCACTGGCCCCGTCTGCGAATCCTAGGTAGATCGAAGAATCCATTGACATCTGTCAACCAAGTGAAAACTCGATAAGCAACCTAAAGATGAAAAGAAAATAGATATATACACTAAATTACATTAGTATACAAAGAATTCCGCCCAAGCTTGGGGCTCAAGCGTAATATCTTTTCAAGTAGAACCCATTTCTGGGCTCGACCAACTTATTCCCTTCATAATATTCTAACTCATAGGCTCCTTTTTCTAAAACACATTGCACGATGTAAGGACCGTGCCACATGGGCTTATACTTTCCCACCCCCAATGGTTCTTTGGCTTGATCATACAAGAGGACCAATTCACCCTGAACGTACAACTGAGGATAGACAAACTTATCGTACTGGACCTTGACACGTCTTTTGTTTGCTTCGATAGCCGTAGAGGTGTCTCAACGCTGCTCGTCTAGACTCTCTATGTGTACAAGGCATCACTCAAGATCGGAAGTGTCAGGTAGGAGCGTGACTGCCAACTTAAGAAAAGGGATTTCGCATTCAATAGGTAATATCGAATCCACACCCTGTATTAACTGGAAAGGGGAAAAACTGGTGGCAGTCTTGACTGAGGTTTGGTATGCCCAGAGTGTAGGATATAGCATGATGTGTCAGTCAGATTACTTTAACTGACAATATTTTGAAAAATGGTCTTGAGAGACTTGTTGACGACCTTTACTTGTCCATGGGTAATAAAGAGAAGAATGACCATGTCTAAACCCCAGCTTAGCTGCTAGTTCTTCCATCATTTCATTCTGAAAGTGACTACCATGATCAGTGACAATCTCACTTGGGATACTGAACCGGGCGATAATTTGATTGAATATGAAAAAGGCCACAGTCTTCCCATCGTATTTAACTGTAGGCATGGCCTTGACCCACTTAGCAAAGTAGTCAACGACCACAATAATGTGCCGATGTCCCCCAACCGAAGTTGGGTTGCAATCGACGAAGTCCACCCCCCACTTGGTGAAGGGACCGATAGTAATGACTGGGTGAAGAGGTGATCCAGGTGGATATCAGTGGCCACCCACCTTTTCCAACTGGCTCAAAATAGTTTCTGACAATTTTGGTAATTTACTATTTTTAGCATTTTTTTGGGTCTTGAACTTCTAGAGCTGTTTTGAGGCCCTAAATGACGTTTTTTGGGAAAACGGGGAGCAATATGGAGGTTCCTTCGATGTTGCTCACACAAAAATTGTAGTCCTCGAATAGATTTTTTTAACGATGTATCGAGCACCCCAAATAGAGATTGTATGCAAACATTATGCCCTCGAGAACTTGACGTATCAACTACCCCCATCGGGGCCCGCAAACCTTTTGGCTTTTCATCTTTTGGGGTTAGGGTTTTGGATTTTAATTATGTTAAAAAGGCCCTTAGAGCCTCATTGTAATAATCATCTTCTTGCGAATGCGAGTATCTGTCACATTTCTTCTCAGAGATAAGCTGTCACCATTCTAGTGAGTCTTTCACTCCGTATTTTTATAGTCTCTATACATTTATTTCATTAATAGAAATCATGTATTACTATATCTTTGTGTTTATGGTTGCATCTCTGATACATTTATGTTACATTATTGGATATCTGCGATATCTCTATGTATTTCTTTATTATATCTCTTCTCTCATTTCGTGCTGAAAATAATCCGGATCAGTCTTATTAGAGCAGGCTGCTCTTGATCAGATTTTTTTTTCAGTGCATGTCCCTGACGAGGTCCGAGTATAGCAAGTTGGGTCTCAATATTTCCTCTCTTGAATACAATTGCTTTCACACACCCAAAAAATCCTCCATGTTGGAAGAAAAGAAAAACGACGGAGTAGACGATCCTATAAATATGTTGCTTGAGCAAGCTCTCATGCGACAGAGGGACGAAATGATGGAGAATTTTTCCCACATCGTTCAACACTTGCCGATAGCAACAGGTGCATCTTCATCAAACAACCACTTTGGAAGAACCTCTCCTTTCAAGGTACATGTTAATTTTGATATTCCCATATTTCAAGGTTAGATAGATGCGGATGCCCTAGACAAATGGTTAAATCTGCTAGACGGTTATTTCTCTATTCACCATTTTTTCAGCAGATAAAATATCACCTTTGCACTCCTTAAAGCTCTCCCCCATGTCAAACATTGGTGGGAAACTTACTGGGAGAAAAGTTCCATAGAGGATTCTGGAATATATGGGGTCGAGCCCACTTAGGATTTTTTTGTAGATGCGGTAAAGGAACAATATTACCCTATTTGCAACTATGAGGACCAGTACATGAGATGGACCACACCGCGGTAAGAGAGGGGCCATGAAGTTCCATAGTTCACCAATACCTTCCATACCTTGCACACCAAGCTGGGTATCGAATAATTCGAATGACATTTGGTTCTGAAATACTGTGGGGCTCTACACAGATACATCCAAACTGAAATGGATTTTATGGACATCTCATCACTCAATGTTGCGTATCGATATGTTGTTAAAATCAAGAAGAAATTTAAGCAACAGAACAAATGAGATTTCAGGTCTGCAAATCCGTAACAACCAAAGTATGACAAAGATGACCCTAACAAATAGTCTCCCGAAAACTAGTCCAAGCCATAGGAAAAGAAGGGTCACGAAAAGACGAAGGACACTGGAAAATGGTGCGATTTACACAAAATCCCCTGGCACAACACTGTTGAATGTCTCTCAAAAAAATCATTGGTTTCCAATATCAAAGACAAGGAGACAAAACTTGATTCAAAATATGATTCTGAAAAATACTGGTAAAAGACAGATCATCAACGAAGACCCCATTTCTATTATTGCGACCGCAACAATTCAACCAGGAGAACCAATAGATCCTGAAGAGGGGGAGCATCTTTTTAATTCACAGATGTGAGTGAAGGGGACCCCGCTGCATTTTATTATTGATAGCGGAAGCCAGAAGAACCTCATCTCAACAAAGGTTGTCAAACAGTGGGGATTGTCAACAACACCACACCCACAACCATACAACATCGGGTGGTTTCTCCAGGGACGAGATATTCGTGTCAGCCAGCAATGTCGATTGTCATACGGCATCCAAACCTTCAAGGATGAGGTATTATGTGATTTTTCCCCACTGGATGTCTGTGATGTTCTCTTGGGCCAACCATATATGTGGAAACACCATGCTGTTTATGAGTCTTGACCCCACAGTGTCATTGTTTCTCTGGGGGTCATCTCTATAGAATACGAGAAGTAGTTCTGACTATTGTTCCACCTAAACAGTTCCACAAGGTAGTATCTCATACTACAAAATTCAGCTTCTTCACAATCTGTTCAAAAGGTGAACAAAAGGATACTGCAACCGGTATAGCTTCAGGCCAAGTATCTTCTATCCAACAGAAGCAGGTCGAAAAGGTTGTAGCAAAGCACAAATATTCCTTTTTCACACCATCCTCTCTTGTAGCTCGACTTGTTGAACGACCTCAACCTCAATAGGTTCATGACAGACTTCCACAAACTGAGCAACGTGACGTCTCCAACAAGGAAAGCAACTCACCAAGATTCAGACTCAACAAACACTTTTTCCTCTCCCTCGAGCACTCAATGCAATGGAGACCATTTCTTCCTAAGGATGAAGGATTGATCCAGGTGGATATTGGTGGCCACCCATCTTTTCCAACTGGCTCAAAACAATTTTTTGGCAATTTTGGTAATTTACTATTTTTAGCAGTTTTTCGTGTCTTGAACTTCTAGAGTTGTTTTGAGGCCCTAAACGACGTTTTTTGGGAAAACGGGGAGCAACATGGAAGTTCCTTCAATCTTTCTTACAAAAAAATTGTATTCCTCGAATAGATATTTTTAACGAGGTATCGAGTGCCCCAAACAGAAATCATATGCAAACTTTACGCCCCCGGGAAGTTGACGTATCAACTACCCCCATCGGGGCCCACAAACCTTTTGGATTTTCATCTTCTAGGGTTAGGGTTTTAGATTTTTCTTATGTTAAAAAGGCTCTTAGAGCCTCATTGTAATAATCATATTCTTGCGAATGTGAGTAGCCTTCACATCTCTTCTCAAATATAAGTTGCCACCATTATAGCGAGTCTTTCACTCGGTATTTTTACAGTCTCTGTACATTTATTTCATTAATAGAAATCGTGTATTAATGTATATATGTGTTTATGGTTTCATATCTGATACATTTATTTTATACTATTGGATATCCACCTTATCTCTGTGCATTTCTTTATTATATCTCCACTCTCATTTCGTGCAGAAAATAATCTAGATCAAGAGGGGCTAGATGCGAGTGCATTTTTTGAGTGAACACCTGGCAGGGGTGACACTTCTTAACTGCTTCAATACAATATTTAAAGATAGTAGGTCAGACATAACCAGATTGCAAAATTTTTTGGGTTGTCGTAAGCTCGGATAGATGACCACCACAAGCCCACTATGGAAATCGTTCAGAATAGACTCAACTTCTTTGTGAGTTAAACAATGACGCAAGATATCGTCTATTCCTAGATGATACAAAGTGTCATCGACGATAGTATATTTCTTAGATTGGTATCTTATACTCCTTCGTTCATCTCGTGAGAGATACTGAGGGAAGTTCAAGGTCTGAAGATAGAGAACAATGTCTCCATACTGTTATGACACTAAGTTGCCTTGGGTCTTTTGTTTGTTTTTATCCTTTTCTAAGCCTTAGATTTTAATTTTTTAAGTTCACCCCTTTTAAATTTATGTTTGTTAGGACCCCTTAGATAAATAAAGTGTTGAGTCATAACTTATGTTTTGATCCTCAATTGATTTTTGGACTTAGAACCATTTTAGTTCATGACTCAAGATTTGGTCCCCTTCATGATTCGTCACTAGGATCAATCCTTCCAATGACTAGAACGATATGACACACCATTTTCCTCATTCATGACCTCGTAGACATGCCTATATGTCCTTTCTTACTTGTCCAATCATTTTTTAAATTGGAGTGATGCCCACTCATCAGGCATTTCTGTAGCGCCTTTCCCGTTCATCATGTTTCCACCACGAGTTATGATTACCACGAATGATGTCATGTTTCTTGTTTTTAGCGCCAGGAGTTGGTTAAAATATATTTTTAATATCTCGTATTTACGAGCCCTCATAACGGTTTGTGATTTTGAAAAAACTCGAGAGTGTTGCACTATGCAAACTCATAGTTCTGACCAGGCGACAACAGTGCGACCGGATCTAATGTTGAGGTAGATTCGGAAGCCGAGATGTCTGTGACTTCGTCCTGAAATATCATTGAAGCTTCAAACAAGTGTTTACTCCACAAGTATCCCGTGTTTCCTCATCTGCACATTAATTTTCACAGAGAATTAGCACTCAGATTTTGGATTATCGGGCTTACACAGATGTGAGAGACTTTTCTTTGCATCATATCCTTGTCTCCTCTCGTTTCAAACCTATGAAATTCACTACTCATGTCAAAGTATGATACATACACCCACCATAGCTATTAAGCTTACATCATCTATACAACCTATCCTCTGTATACACATTGAGCTACCCAAAGGTGCTACTTAACAACACTGTGTCTCCCCTGCTTCTTTTGACATTTGAATTGAGAATTTTTACCCAGCTTCAAAGGGCCAATTACAAAGTACCCTCTCACTATCTAAAATTTCAATACCTGCACAAATCTAAGGGAGAAATTTCCACAACCAAGTCTTAGCTTACTAGCACTAGTCTAGTTTAAAGGATAATCTTTTTCCATTTGAAGCTCGAATGTAGGTCCTTTTGGTCATTACTACCCCATAAGCCACAAGAAGCTCTCATTCTAAGCTATGGAGACTCCTCAGATGAAGAAGACACACAAAGGGGGAAAGGTGGTTAGAACTGAACTTGTGGATATGCATTTTTTTGATACAAAGCCCATGGAAAGAGAAGTTTTTCAAAGAGTGGGGTGCCTCTCTTTCTACCAGAATATGCAAAATGGCCATCCTGAGGTGACAAGGAAATTTACCTTACATTTTGATGGCAGGAGAACCAAGGTAGGGGATTTAGAATTTGAGGTGACTGACGCCTCTATTTCAGCTGCAATAGGAATCCCTATCACAAGTGAAAAGTGGTATAAATCCATGGATTTGAGTTCAGCCTATGACAAAGATTTCCTTAAGCCTAAACATCAAGCCAATGATTTGTCTAAAGATAATCCAAGAAATCAATTGATTGAGCAGTTTGACAGGATATTGAAGATCATCCATAGATACTTTACTGTGAAGGGAGGTTTAACACATTGTACCAGTACCTTATAAGGATTCTGCTGCATTTTACTGGTAAAATTGAAATGAATATTCCCTACTATTTGTTAAGGAGCATAGGTAAGATGTCATACAGGATTCAATCCAAGTCTAAGGATGTGGATACTAGCATCTTCCACTCTGTATTGATTGGAATTCTAGTCTCTGATGAATTGGGTAAGAAAGAGATTTCATGGGAACATTTTGTTGTTGATTCTCACTTCAAGTTGGAAATAACATCTACTCCTCAATCACAGAATGCAAGTCCTTTATCACCTACCAGTGCTATTAAAGCAGGGACTAGCAGGAAGAGAAAGGGTAGATCTCCTGTTCAAGTTTCAGAGGTCATCAAGTAGGGCACAATAATTGAGGCGGAAGCTTGTCATTCCCCACAGAGATATTTTTCACCTCCTCCTCCACCAAGGTTAGAAGAGGTTCCTTCTTCTACCAAAACTGTAGCCAATAAAGGGAAGAAGACACACTTCCCCTCTTCTCCTACAACAACCAATACCAAGGGAAAAAGACCTTTCATAAGATCATCAGTTACTAAAGAGGTTGTTGAGGAACAATCCCTACCATAAATCCCTATACAAAAGAAGAAGGGTAAAGGCATTGGAAATCCTGTGGAAAGGAAAGAAGAAACCCCTTTGCAAAAGAAGAAAGATAAAAGAAAAGGTATCAAGAATCCTGATGAGACAGACAAGGAAATTCCTATGCAAGTGGAAGAGGAGACTGAGAATTTTTTTTTTGAGACTGTGCATGTCACTACTCCACCTGACAGCCAGACATTCAAAAGATTAATCAAGCAAATTAGGGATGCTAGGAAAGAGGTGGATTAGTTGAAAACAAAATCCATGTATGATAGAGTGAAGATGAAAGAGCTCATTGATGGCTATAGTCATACCCTTGACCTGGGAAGGTTTGCAGCAAGAAAGGCCCAACCCCTTCATAAGCAACTCCAAAACCTTTATAGGCAGAACAAAGGCTTTTAGTCTCATAACAGGAAGATCAAGGCAGAGTTGCAACATTTTCAAGATGAAGTAGCCCAAAGAAAATTGCAGGTATTGGTTGAAGCTGCTATTGAGAAAGAGACACTAGCAGTCAAGGAAAGCATAGCTCCACTAAAGAACCCTGTCATTTCTAAAAGGAAGAAGTTTGTTGCGCCAAATGAAGATCCTCCTACAAGAAAGAGTGTGAGATTAAGTGTCAAGGTAACAAAATAGCTAGTGAATGGTGAGCCCCATTTTTGAGGATGGTTCCTTTTTGGGAGGATGAACTGTTATTGAAATATTATCTCTACCACCTATACATGCTTCTAAGTGCTTGTTGTTCATATTTTTGGGTTTTTTGTAAAGAGCTAACTCCTTCAGCAGTAAGAATGCAGACATTCCGTAGCGCTATGGTGCTACAAAATGGTATATTTTGGTGTTTCAATGGTGTGCTACCTATAGTGTTTCCAAACCACCTAAAGATAATGGGGTTAATACTATTCAAGGTTATTACTTGCTATGCACATGTTCAAGCTAGAGGTGCTGCGTTTTGACAGCGCTACCTAAATTTGCACAGAGACTCACAGTGGTGCTACTGAAATTCGCTACCTAATATCTAGCAGAGACAAAATTTGCACAGAGACTCATAGTGGCGCTACCTAATATCTTGCAAAGGCCAAAGTTTTCACAGGGGATAGGAAGGTTTGGCACTACCTTTTCTACTTGTTTAGTTTTGAAGTGCGCTACCTAGAATGCTACCCAGAGAAGCTACCAACAGACACCGGGGATTGAGGAGGGTCAAGCTAACAACTTTTTGGATAACTGATGATGGAAAAGATTGCAGAAACAACAACTGACATCATGATGACAACCACATGCTCCTGAAGGACACATGGAAAACAAGGAGTTGTGCAACAAAGGGGAATCAAGTCATTTTGAATATTGGTTGGATTAGTCACCAACATTTTCCTATTTTATAGCATAGGTTGTTAGTCAAGTTGTTAGATGAAATAAATTCTTAGAGATTTTCAAGGGAAGGAGGCCAGCTTGTACCTCTAGTTGTTGCCTCCCTTTTGTTATAAATAGATAGATGAAATGGTTTAGTAGGTTCAGATGGTTGAGTAAGGTTCTCTTATATTTTAATATTTTGATGAAGTTACTGTGAACTGGCTATGTACTGGATTTAATACATTTTGGTTAATAGAAATCAACTTCTCTTTCAGCTTATTTGCTTCTAATTCTAAATTTTCATGCTTTGAATGATTCACATGAATGGTTGTAGTGATATTATGATGGATGCTTGATCATTATATTATCATGATGTTTATTTATCTTCCTTAGTTTCTGAACTTCAGAAGATCGCGTGTGAAGAATCTTTCTTCCTTATGCTTTGTGTAGACCTAATGTTTACAGCAGCCCCTACATCCCTCTCATTGAATTCTTCCATCTATTCATACTCACCCCCAATTAATGATTGAAGTTAGCCAAGACCTTGATTGCTGGTGCATGCTAGCCCTGTTTTCTCAGTTGGAACATTACCATTTTGATTATTTTCCATTTGACCCTTTAAAACATTCTTACATTCACATATAACCTAATGGGTACTGGGCTTGCCTTCCATGCAATCTGAAGGTGATTCCTAGTGCTAACACATACCAGGGGTCAAATGACGAGACAAGAAAAAAGTGTTCATCTGCAAATGAATCAACATGGATAACGTCTTCATCTAATAATGGAAAATCGGATATTAACTCTGCGAAGACTAGGGATTTATTGGATTTGGCATAAGTGAAATCGAGATCAAACTCTTGTAAAATGACAATCCATTTATTATATTTTCCCCCTATGATACGTCTGGTAAGGACGTATTGAAATGGATTGACATCCGCAACCACGATAGTCTTGCAAAGTAATATATAATGACGCAAACACTGGCCTGCGTGAATGATATCCAAATCTAGCTTTTTGATGTGAGAGTAATTAAGTTCAGGACCGAGTAAAGTTCTAATAAGATAGTAGATGATGTGCTCGTGGAGCTCATCATCCTCCTGAACTATAACCATACCAATCGTATACTCAGACGCGGTGATATAAAGCAATTAATCTCTATTGTAGTTAGGTGGATTTAGTAGAGGCACCAACAACAAATATTTATTCAAAGCATCAAAGTACTCCTGGGCTTGCTCATCCCAGGTAAAATGGGTGTCCTTATTCAAAAGATGCATGACACCTTTAGTGATTGTGGCATAGTTCACTATAAACCGACAAAGAAAGTTATCTTTCCTCTGTAAACCATGAAGTTTTATAATCATGCGTGGGGGAGGCAACTGAAGTATTTCCTCAACCTTAAGTGGATCTACCATGATCCCAGTCTCATAAACAAGAAAATCTAAAAGACGACCAGACTTAATGCAAAATATGCACTTGTGAGGGTTCAACCAGATTCTATAATAACGACATCTTTCAAAAACAAGGTGAAGGTGTATAATGTGATCCACTCTCTTGTGAGAGTGAGCAGCAAGATAATCAAGGTAAGCTTCGACTATGTTCTTAATATCATGAAAAGAGAAATTCATGGCACGTTGAAAGGTTGCTCTGATGTTTTTAAGGCCGAAAGACATTTTTTGGTATGAAAAAGTATCCCAAGGAAAAATAAATGTCGTCTTGTTTTGATCCTCAGGTTTGATTTGAATCTGATTATATCCTGAAAATCCATCCATAAAATATAATACTTCGCTTCCCGCACACTTGTCGAGAATATGATGAATGAAAGGTGTGGGAAAGTTGTTTTTAGGACAGGCCTTGTTCAGGTCACGAAAGTCCATACATACACGGATGGTTCCTTGCTTCTTATCTACAAGAAAAAGGTTGGATACCCATTCGGTCAAGGGAGCTGGGTAAATGAAGCCAGCATTAAGTAGCTTCTCCACCTCTGCCTTAATAGTAGGGGCCTTTCGAGGGTTAACAACTCTAAGATGCTGCCAGACAGGTTTAGCATCCAAATAAGTTCTAATCTCATGTTCAACAATACAAGGGTCGATCCTTGACATCTCTTTATAATACCAAGCAAACACGTCTCAAAATTCCTTGAAGAGCTCGGTGTAGATCAAGATTTCTTCCGGTGAACAATCCACACCGATATTTACATTTTCAACCTTGCTAGGGGTACGAGAGATGTCGATCGTAATGGTAGGATAAATTATCGCCATATTTTATTCAACATAAATGTTGTGCATATCATGTGGAACTACGGTGTGAACGACTATCTCACTCAAAGTAAATCAAAAGTCATCTTTTTTGATTCTTTCAAGATCTGGGAGAAAATACGAAAGGTGATGCATATCATCCTAAGGTTTGTCAGAACCATTCATGGCTTCGATGATGGATTCATCCAAAGGCAAATTCACATCGAGGCAATCATGTGAACAAGACAGTGAAGTGGCCCACATGGGCATAGACAGAACATCCTCCTCATCAATCGGCAAGGGAACAGGATCGGGATCGACAGAAGAGTCGAGAATAGCTTGATACACAATCTCTATTGCCGATACTGGCATGGCTATTTCAGCATGCAACTGACCTTCATAAGATGAATTCGGGGAAGGTAGGCTCCACGGGTCACTAAAATAAGAAGTGCGGAAAGGAATGGACCTCCCTGTCAATACGAGCCTACTGAACATGGCATAAACGTTATGGGTCAGTGTCGAGAAGTTGAAAGTACCCATGAGGGAAGAATACATTCTGACATTGATATTCTTAGTTGTTGGATGAGAATTGTCGATTACTAGGATCGATGGTCCAAGAGATGCATTAAGACTAGAACACGCAAAGGATAACTGATCGATCGTCACAATATTCCCTTCATGAGGAAAACAAAGAGTACGGAAGATGAACGACATGATGTTGATCATAACATAAGTACAATTGCGACCTAGTAATAGGTTATAATCAAGAGGCTCATCAACTACCTCTGCTCCCACCTCTACCGTCTTCCCACCTAACTGGACCGAAAATGTAGGGAGAATACCATGAGGGCAGAAGGAATGACAGTCAAATGCAGTCAACATGTTCAATGACTTGGAAAGAGTCAAAGAACCGAGATCTTTCCAACAGACCAAGGACATCACACATGTAGCAACTTCTTCATCAACAACCTCATGCTTGATGGTATACTTTGAGTACTCCACGTGGATTTGGAAAGACACATGGTAAGGCAAGAGAGGATTAACATCTGTGACGTCAAACTTGATAACTTTTGAGCCACTAGGTTCTAGAGATCCTAAGGCAGAGAGCAAGACATTCCTCTGTGAAGGACACATCTGAAGTACCTCAAAAACTAACATCGCACAAGGGGTTTGACCCAGGTCCTCAACAATAGAGTAGTTCTGGGAAGCTCTAGCATTTGGATTATGGGTAGAGTGCTTAATTACAACTTTCAAAATACGAGGCGCTGGATCTGGTGTCTCAATTTGTAAAGTCATTTCCGGAGGAGGAGGAGGAGATTCTAGACCAGGAATAGTTTTTTTAGAACTATAGTCTCGATATCGAGTGGCTACATTAACTTTTTCATCGACTATATTGATACATAAACGGTCACCATCTTGCGACTGTCGGTTTTGACCCCCACCAACTGCATTTTCGACGTTTGAGGAGCTCGATGTTAGGTGTTGATTATATAGGAATTGATTCATCAACATGACAGATGATTGAGCTAATAGCCTCATAGCTTCTGCAAGTTTGGGGCATAAATGGGTAAGGTGATCATCTGTGCAAAGCTTACAGGGAAACTTCACCTTACGTCTTTCTCATTTTCCCTCTCCATATTTACTACCCATCTTCTCATTATTATTATTGTCCTTGGGTTTATTACCATTTTTCCCACCCTTACGATTATTGCGTCATTTCTTCTTATTCCCTCCTAGTTGTTGGTTACCATTTGGTTTGGTCGACGATTTCACATAATGTACATCTGTCGATTGAGTGGGATTGGAAGACATAGATGAAAGTGGTCCTCCTACAGATTGGCTTGAAGACAACTCTTTCAAATGGTTTGTCACTGAGTCTACGGACTTTACATTGGCGACACCTACAATGCCATCGGCATGAGGTATGAGATTTTTTATCGGGTCATAAGTTGACCGTGGTGCTTCTGGAAGAAGGTGATATAACATCCCATACTGAGCATATATCAAGTCTAATTGCTGGGCTCTAAAGACCGCTTCTTCCTTAGTGGTAACCCTGAAAGCAACAACGTCCTTCAAGATAGGAGCGTGCAAAGACTTAAGAAACCATTCTAAAAGAAATCCCAGGGGTATAAGGGTCTTAATCACCCTCTTCCATCTCCGCCACTCCTGGATATGGTCCGAGATATGAGTGACAATATCCTGGTGTAAAGTAGAAAATAGTTCTAGGCCAACATCATAATGAATGGGAAACTGGAAGTGGTTAATAAAGACCATCACCAACTAACTAAAAGTCCCATATGCGCCCCTAGGTAGCTCAATATACCATTTCACAACAACTCCGATGAGGGTGCGTTGAAATAATCTCAATCAAATAGAATCATCATTAAGGGAATTTTATGAGCACCAAAGGTGAAAGGTAGTGACGTGATCACCAAGATCCTCTCCATTCTTACCCTCAAACTTAGGGATGTCCGAAGAAAGTTTAGTGGGGATGGGGGGCCATGTAGGATCGTGACTCACAAGGTCATTCATTAACTTAGACAAATCGAGCAAGTTAAGCATGGCCAGAAAAGGGAGACGGGGTTGCGACATCTGGACCCAATCTCCCAGGAAAGATTGTTCTTGTGGTTTTTCAGGCCATCCAGGGTTCTGGTAAACACCATGGCCCTGTCCAACATTATAAGGACCTCCTCCCAGCTGATTCATATAAGGTTGGTTGTGCATCATTCTAGCAAGAATGTTCTGTTGAGGGTTATAAAAATTTCCCCTAGCCAGATTGGATCCAGGTTGGGGGTTGCCCAAAGTGTGGAACTGACCTCCTCTGGGTCGGAATCTAGAGGATAGAGGCGGATTCCTCATGCCAAATGTATTGGTTGGAATATGCACTGAGGAGGTAAGTTTGTAAGACAGAGCTTGAGCTGAAGCTTGTCCACCAGGTTGGTTGCTCCACCCAGAAGTAGGAGGATTGGACACAGGGTTAAAAGCAGGAATGCCTCCCATATTAGGAGTCATTTGAGGGATTTGAGATCCACCAAATGAAAAAGGAGTGTAGGGAGGTGTACTTCCCCCAAGACCAATGCTAGCATTAGGGCCAACAACTGGGATGGATTTTGAAAAATGTGAAGTGAAGTTGGTCATACCATAAGAAAAGGGACTAGAAGCCATAGGGATGGATTGAACATTGTAGCCCGGTGAGTGGCCAAGAGACCCAAAGGGGTTCGAGGTGGTATCTTGAGCATTTACTATAGGTCGGGCCATAGTAATGATAGGTACCTCCAACACTACAACCATAGAGGTTGCAGGATATGAAGGGGTGCCATTAACTATAGTGGGTATGGGAGTTGAAGGGCTCCCAGAATTCTGAAGAATAGGTTCAGTACTCATTCTTGTAGAATCACAAGTATGAACGATGGATGTGTGTGTACCACGTATAATAAATCTTCGCATTTTAGAAGGCAAGGACACAAAATCTAGTGGTAACTGTAACAAGCGATGGGACCGACGGGGAGGTTCATTCGACTCCACCATTACAATGCAGATTTGAAGGCCCTTTTACAATAAACAGGAATGTCAAAAACCCTAGACATCCAAAAACCTAACCCTAGGAGATGAAGCACCAAAAGTTGTGTGGGCCCCGTTTGGGTAAGTTAGTACATCAACTTCCCGGGGTCGTAACTTTTGCATACAATCTCCGTTTTAGGTGTATGATAGCCCGTTGGAAAGGTATCATCGAGGATATTAATTTTGGGGTCCCAATCATTAATTTGGGTATCATTGAGAAGCTCAATCCTGAAAAACCTTCATTTAGGCCCTCAAAATGGCCTCAGAAGTTAAAACTGGTAAAAACAATAAATTGCCAAAATTGTCAGAAAACTGTTTTGAGCCTGTTGGAAGAGGTGGGTGGCCATTGATATCCACCTGGATCAATCCTCCCTCCTTAGGAATAAATTGTCTCCATTGCATTGATTCCCCCCATTAGATGAGGAAATTTCTGCTGAATTTGGCCCTGGGTGAGCCACTTGCCTTGGTGCAGGAGGTGCCTTGCTTTGATGACTTGATAAAGTTGGATCCTTTGTTGTCGAGTGCCCTTGATCTATGTGTCCACAATCATATCATTGGATTCCTGTTGTATGCAGTCGAGGTTGAGCTCTGTTGGTGTCAGCTACTCTGCTACATCTGAGGTGTCCAATAATGGTGGGAAATAAGGGTGAAGGAGATCCACATTGAACACGGGGTGCAGGCCAAGGAAATGAGGATTGTTGAGCTCAAAAGAATTATTCCCCATAGCCTTGGTGATGGTGTAAGACTCATAATGGAGTGGGAAAATATTCCGATGGGGTCCTGTAAGGTGTTCTTTCTACAAGTGCAACCAAACTTTTTCGCCCACCTGAAACTTATGTGGCACTCGATGTTGATCATGGCGCTTCTTGTACTTGTCATTGGACTTCTGTAGGATATCCTGAACCTGTTAATGGATGTGATATATCCACTCAATGAACCGGGTGGCTTTGTCAGCTTCAGTTGGAGCAGGAGATGAGTCGGTCGAGGTGACCGCAAGGGGAAGTGAAACATCTATGGGACCCAATGGTTGGAATCCCATCCCCACCTGAAAGGGGCTGCGGCCGGTTGAGCTATGCAGGGCTCGGTTGTAGTTGTGTTGGACATATGGAAGGCTCTCATCCCATGTGTGAGGGTGCTTTGAATTATACATGCGAAGGATATGCACAATCATTTGATTGACGACCTCGGTTTGGCTATCTATCTGGGGGTGGAAGGCCGTGGATTTGGTGAGCTTGGTGTCCAGCAGTGACTAGAGGCTCGACC
This sequence comes from Picea mariana, assembly GCA_032191745.1. Lineage (NCBI taxonomy): Eukaryota > Viridiplantae > Streptophyta > Pinopsida > Pinales > Pinaceae > Picea > Picea mariana. Next base: position 212,494 of record JASDQU010307822.1, read on the forward strand.
AGAA
>JASDQU010307823.1:5841-25296 GCA_032191745.1 Picea mariana
TTCAAAAACACCCAGTAGAACCCTGCTGTCTTCAACATAGATAATCTTGATTATATGTGAGTTGACCTCCGTGCTAAACGAGCGGTCAACACGGCTGACAGGACAAAGCTGGATGAGAAGAAGAAGATGGGTCCTCCAGGACCATGCTCAGGTCGCTCCTGCTCTCGGTACTCCATGTCTAGGACCATGTGGGCCTCGAGACCTGATCTCCTAGTTATCCCTAGATATCGGGGATAACAGGGCCAAATGCATTACTTCTTGGGACTAGAAGTATGGTAGAGATCAGACGAGATTTTCCTAAGCCAAGGAAAATATACTTTGGAGATTCTGAAAAGATTCCAAATGACAGATTGTAAATCCATGCCAACCCCAATGGTAATGGATCTGAAGAAGATGAATGATACTAATTCCGGAGACGTAGATCCACATTTATATCGACAACTTATTGGATCCTTGATGTATTTGGTTAACACCAGACCAGACATTTGCTATGCAGTAAATGTACTTACCCAGTTTATGAGCCAACCAAAACAGACACATTAGATAGCTGCCAAACACGTATTAAGATACTTACATGGCACTATTGGTTATGGCATAAAATATGCAACAAATGTGGATCTAAGACTGGAAGGGTATGTTGATGCAGATTGGGCAGGAAGTGCAGTAGACAGAAAGAGCACCTCAGGAAGCTGCTTCACCCGAGGTTTAGCCATGGTTTCCTGGTGCAACAGAAAACAAAGCTCTGTGGCTTTGAGTACGACAGAGGCAGAATACATTGCACTAAGTGTAGCAGTTCGTGAAGCTGTTTGGCTTCACAAACTCTTAACAGATTTGTTTGAAAATGAGATTGATCCTACCACCATTCATTGTGACAACCAGAGCTGTGTAAAGCTCTCAGAGAATCCAGTATTTCATGACAAATCAAAACATATAGAAATTAAGTACCACTATATCAAAGATATGGTACAGAGGAAGACAGTACATGTTCAGTATCTTTCCACCCATGAACAAATTGCGGATATCTTCACTAAACCACTTGCCAAGACAAAGTTTGAGTATTTCCGTGAGAAGCTTGGCCTTATGGAGAATGCCTCCCTAGCTGAGGGGGAGTGTTGATGAATGCAGCTATAGGAGACGTCCTCCAGCTTACAAACCTGTGAGATGTGGAATATAGCAGCTATGTGAAGTCTTACTCTCAACTTACAAACCTGAGAAAAAGCCCCTAATAAAGGGTTCATGGTTCTAGCCTGGGAGAGGGGCTAGGAATGTATATGGCCTCCTCCATGACGTGAGAGAGAAGAATTCCAGATGATCATCTGGTGGAAAAGCAATCTGTTGAGTTAGGACGTGCTTGTGGCTGAGCACATGGTGAACGTGGGAAATCCCGAAAGCGCTAGGCACATCTTCATGAGAATAAGAAACGAAGATGATGTGATGGCCTCCTCTGAACAACAACAGAGTTGATGAGAAGACTCCAGATGATCTTCCTGTTGGTGGCAGTGGGAAAGCAGATCTGTAGAGCATACGTGCCTATGGACGAGCATAGGTGAACGTGTGAGGACCTGGCTCATCTGTGTAATGCAGTGAATCAGGTCGATGGAATCTCTTTGGATGTGGCCCCTGATGGATGAGCACTAGTGGGTGTATCAGATCCTTTGCTATATATTGTTCAAGAGTCAGACCTACCTGTAACCCTAGTTATTATGTAAAGGGTACATGTCGGCCCTATGTTAATATGATTAATATAAAGAAGATAATTAATAATGTGAATATTAATTATAATAATAAATATAATAATAAAGTGTATTTGACTTAGAGAGGTTGGCCCTGTTGTGCCAATAAGACACCCTTGCTAATTGGTCAAAGACTAATATAAGTAGGAGATGATTCTCCATTGTAGAATCATATCCTCCTCACATGTTTTGGAAATTTGAGCAAGTACTTCTCTTTGGCAAAGGTGTGCACCTCTCTTGGGCACTAGGGTTTCTAGGGCTTAAGCACCCTCTTGTGTGCTAAGTCATTCTTGGTGGTGAAAGGTCTTTCTCTTGAAGAATATAGCAAAGGATTTGGCCGGGTTTTTCTCCCTTGTTTGAGAAGGGTTTCCCAGGATATATCTTGTGTACTTGTGCTTCTTCTTGTGATCTTGGTTGCTGCAACATTCTTGTTTATGGTTAAGACATGATTAAATTAAATGAACTACATGCTTAACCTAGCTTATGAAAATTCAACATATCACCCATGAGGTTATAAATAAAGCACTCTTGCCTATTGCAAATCTATTTGGAGCTTGGGATTTGCGCCATTGTATTATTGTTGTATCATTCATATTGTTGGAATAAAAAGGCTTTGGAGGCTACATTGGTGTCTACTTTCATGTGTGGAGCTTCTATGTCCAATGCTCAATTGTGAGGTATAATTTGCTTACGTGTATTTTTTGCCTTTACTAGTTATTGTATGCCTTATAAGAGGAGCTATCTCCTAATTGGGTAAGATTATAAACTTGTTTGTTTATTGATCTTAATGTTTGTTTACAAGTGATAGCTTTAGTATGCATGTTCATTTCAGTTAATGCTCATGCTTATTTCAAAGTTTCTTTGTAAGTAGCATCATATGTTTAAAAAATTGTTGTGAGAGATGTCTATTTTTAGTATATTCGCTATTTTTGAGGAGACAGAGATCGGATGCTCGCATGGTGATATTGATTATACAATTTAGGTCCTTGCAATATTTTGGATCTAGTGAGCCTGTTTAGAGGACAGGTTTGCAGTTTACTATTTTTAGCAACTGGAGATCCGAGGTTTAGATGATGATTATGAGCATATATCCAGGTTCCTTACAAAAAATCAAATCCGATGAGCCTATTTCAAGTGCCATGTAAGGAGTTACTATTTTTAGTAGGTGGAGTTCCGGGCCTTACATGTCCATTTTGATTGCATATTTGGAATCCTCATGAAGAATAGAATCCGATGAGTATGATATCATCGACATGCGGTGAGATTCTATTTTTAACAGTGTCTCTTTTTAGACATACTATAATGGCCCCAGACATATTTGGGGTTTCCTTATTTTTTAGGGTGACTACTATTTTGGCATGTCTATTTTAGCAAGACTATATATAGTAGGTATAGTCATTGTTATAGCGCAAGTTGTAAGTTGGGAAAAGCCCGACCCAACCACAAGGCAAGTGCTACAACTTGGGAATCCTACACCCAATGTCATCTCGATGTAGGTCCCTCACTTCAAGTGTGATTAGGTCACTCTAGGGAGGCGATCTCGGTGACCCTAGGGGGATTGAGATGGAGATGGAGGGAAATGGAAGTGAAGCCCCTAGAGTTCAAATCTAAGTGGAATAAAAGGTAGGGAGAGATGCCTTGCAAATCAAGTAATTTTTGCCCCACAGGTATAGTACTTCTCCGGATGATTGTACCTACCCGAGACACAAGAAAAGACACTTTGCAATGATAGATGTTAGTTGGATCAGCAAGTTAAGCTTGCTGTCCCTAATTTGCAACAGTAGATATCAGTTTATATCAGCAAATAAAACATCTAAAATCAGCATATAAGATCTAGACTAGTTAGGTAAATCAACATCAAACTTAGCAATGAATATAGGCTGAAAATTGGCACTTAAGAAGCAAGAAAAGATGGCTGTTGTAAACATGTATTTCATGCAGAAAATTGCAGCCTTATGGCTGTAACATTCAGTGGCATGCAGCAGCAAAATCAACCATGGAAAAGTGCCAAGAAGTAGCTCAAAAGATGCGCCCTAGTTAGTAGAGTAAATGAGCGAAGTTAGAGAGCTAGTCTAGGGTTAGTTTAGGAGTTATGAGAGTGTTAGTAGCTAGGGTTATGCAGCCCTAATGGCTGTAGGTTAAAGTTTGTAACAACAATTAGAGTAGTGGGAGAGAGGGGACGCCCTAGTGGGGGAAGAGTCAAGACTCCTCTCAATGAGACAAATCAACTTCAAGCAAGAAACCTTTCAAAAGACCAAAAATTGTGTTTCCCAAGGCAATGATTTTATATCTTCAATGCAAAAGAGTATGACCAGTGCCTTTACTATGGGGTTAATGGAGTCAAAAGGAGCTTAGAGAAACTACCTCCTTGGGAATGTAAGCCCTTTTACTTTCCAAGGCAAGTTTCTCTAGGCTAGGGTTTAGGCTAAGAGGGTGTATGCCCTTTTACTTCTCTTAGTGAATCCTTATAAAATCAATGAGATGAAGCAAATAAAATGATGAAGGCTATGATGGGGGTGTATGCCCTTATACTTCCCACCTAGCTCCTAGCATAACAATACTTGAACATGAAAAATGATAGCATAATAATAGAAAACCATACCAAGATCAAGAGAAATGCCAATATAATACACCACTAGAGCTACAAAGCATCATCCAAGGCTAGCGCTAGACTTCCATCAACCATTCACCAATAGATAACCATAAACAAGTACACAAGAGATGAAAAGAGCCAAGTGTGGCGCAAATTTCAGACCAAGGCCTTTCACAAGAGGGAGAGTTATGATTAAAATGAGTAAAACACAAGATTTAGGGGTCAACAACCCTAATCTTTCCCCCTTAACAAAGTAATATTAAACAATTCACTTAAAATTTCACTTTTTGCACAAATTAAACCCTAATTTAGGAGGCTGTCACCCTTTTAGGGGACGTTTTTCCACTAAGAGGAAGTTGTTGGTGTTGGAGAAGCATGGATAGGCCTCCAAAGGAAATTAGAATGGCAATGTCACCCACAAACACCTAATGGAAATGAGAAGGTTGGCTCGTGATGAGACCCCCTTTCTCTCAGCCATGCAACTGAGAACCATTACCCTGGTTTGGTGACCAGATGATGGCAATGTCATACCACTAGATGTTCATGGACCTGATAGGTCGGCTCATGATGAGACCTCCTATCCTTCAACTTACCTTTTAAGCATTTTTTATTATATTGTGGGTCCTCTTTATTCAAAGATAGGCTTTTCATTGCTTTCTTGGGTGATCCCTAGGCGAAGCATATGGAAGGTTTATACAAGGCTTTTATCTTTTACCCAACATCAACCCCTCTGGGCCTTTAGCCCCTTCTTCCCATAGAATGAGGGACAACCTCTTCATGGGTCATTACACCTTAAAATCCCAAGAGATAAGGAAATGGAGGGGACAATGATGGAAAGTGGTAAGTATGGTTGGGAATGATACCATGGCTCATTAAGGGAGTTCCCAGTAGCAAACCCATCCCCAAGGAAAACCACTTACTAGGGCACAATGTCAACAACCAAGGTGAAGCAGGGAAAAAGGCATAATGTCCAAGCACATATCATGAAATCTAGAGCAATCTAAGATACAACATAATTAAATGGCTTAAATATTGAAATGATGCTCACCATAATACTGACTTGTACCACATGGAGCAAGGCCCACTGCCTTCCGGAAGCCAGTTGATGTGGTGGATGCTAAGTCACCTGACACGTCCAAATTCCCCCTCATGTCGCGAACCCTACGTGTCGGACACCAAACGGTAGGACACGTGTCGGATACTCGTTTAGAACGTGTCATGTTCACAGGACATGCGTGTCTTGAAAATAGGACACGTGTCCTGCTCAGAAAAGGACCCTGGCTCATGTTTTCTCATGCAAGTTGCAGCTGTGAGGTGTTTCAGTGTGCAACTAAGGGTTATTTTGCCTTACTAATTCTATTTAAAGAGATCCCCACTCCTTCCATTTTACCCGCCCTAGTAATTAATGGTAATATTAAATTCTTAAAGTAAAAGGATGAAAATGAAAGACAAAAGAATGAAAATGGAAGGGGATCTATGTCTTTCATTTTCATCCTTTTACTTAAATTTTTAACATTACCATTAATTGTTTCAGGATGTTTGAGAGTGGTTCCAACCTCATTAGAATTCATATGGAGAAAGTAGAATTTTAGGTCCCATTCAAAACTCAGCAGACTTAACGGTTTTCAGGATTTCAAGATTGGCAGGATTGCAATATTTCCACTGGATTCTATCATGTAAGAGGATATGAAACTAGCATTTAATCAAGGGCACCATACCCTTTATGTACCTCGATGTTGGTGGCATTGATTGTTGAACTCTTCTGTCACAACCCCAGTAAAAATGTACCCTTCACTCAAGTATAAACTCTTTTGTTGAACTCTTCTCTTTGTCATCGTGTCAAGTGACTTAGTGGTGTATCTGCACACTAACCTTTGTCTCATTTGTAGGCACTGGGCAGAGAGAAGAGTGGTTGAAGGGAAAGACAAAGATGTGGGATGTGTTTCCTGATGATATGGGTTTGGACAACAGTGTTGAGTTAACAATGTCATCATTTATGTTAGTAACTTAGTAACTTAGTAGTTACTAAGTTAGTACTAGTTGTATGATTGAATTTGTATCATCATCATGTAACTGTTTACAGTTTAATTATTTCATTTTTGCATGTGTAATTCATAATTAAAATTTTGATATATAAATTATATATATATAAAACCTGTCCTCCGTGTCCTATTTCCGGGGGTCGTCTTGCCTGTGTCGGATACTCGTATTTCCGTGTCCTTCGTGTCCCGTGTCCTCGTGTCAGGTGACTTAGGGTGGATGCCACCTGGAATGTGACCATTTGTGGTGGTGAGTGGGTTTTCCATCTATGCAAAAGGGCACTGTTAGTCATGTAGTCTCTCGGCACTCCATATCTGCACCCTGAGGGCCTCGAGAAATAATCTCCTTAGTTATCCACAAAATGGGGATAACAGTCACTATGTAAGGTGACAAGTGGTAGGTCAAAATTCCAACATACGAATGACATGTGCATTAATGGCATAATTATGAGAGAGGGCACAATTTTCAAAGAAAGAAGGCGCATTAATTAAAGCAAAAGAGGTGTGTGAGTGGATAAGGCATGTAAAAGTGATGTGTTTTACTTAACTCATGCTTATCTCATTCTTTCTCTCACTCATGCACCCCCTTATCTATATTTTCCTTTGCATGTGTGTCTTATTATTTCCCTCTCTTCCTTATTCACACATGTTAACTCCTATTCTCTCCTACACGTGTGCACCCTATCTCCTTATCCTCCTTTCCATGCACACTTTCTGTTTACATTCGTGCCTCCCATTTCCATAATTACTAGCACATATATCCATTAATGCGCCTCCCCTTCTCTTTTTTCCCTAGTTCACATGTGCTAACTCTCCTTTTCTTACCACATGTGCACTATCCTTTTCTTATTTCCCCTCACATGTGCACATGTATTGTTTATCCTCCTATGTGCCACTCTATTACATGCATTCTCCTCCTTCCATGCACACATCACTTCATCCATTTATCTCCTTCTTTACTCATGCGCCTCCCTCTTCGCCCCATTACTTCACTCCATTCCTACTTAATTATCTCCCTTTCACTTAGACTTGCCCTTTTTCTCCTCATGCACATGGTTTCTCTCATGCACACCTCCTCATCTTACCCATGCGCCTTACCTCCTATTTTTCCACATATGTGCCCCCTATTTTTGACTCTCTTGATGGGCCCTCTCTCTTATTTATTGAGGGTCCTCCTCATTATTCAGGGTCAAATTTCTCTGAGCAGCAGCAGTATTCTTTCCTATCTCACATTCTTCTCATACTCTAGCTTCTATTCTTTGATTAAAGAGAAACACTTTGGTTGGTTATGTACTTGTGTTTAGTGGTGCAAAACTTACAACTCATCTCATGAAATTTCCAAAAAAGCTAGTCCTAGAAGATGACCATATGTTTGAGAGCAATGATTACCTTTAGAGCTGGTTGACTGAGGACCTAAGTCTACTCGTCGATGATGATGCAACAACAAAGAACATGGAGCCTGGACGACTAGTACTAGCTATGCTGTCTTGACATTTTCTGGAAATTAGCTATGCTGTCTTCACATTTTCTGGAAATGCCATTGGACAACTTTTGTATGTACTTGGTTTAAAATTTAAGACTCAATACTACCAGTCTACTGTTTTTACTATCAATGAATTCTATGAATGATCAATGATGAAGTTTACCAATTTTCTGATCTCAGATGCATTGTTCAATGTTGAATGCCAATTTGTAAATGGATTGGTGGACACTAGAATGAATTGAATCTAAAAATCAATCTGGATCACTGTTGATTTACAATTTTACAGTAATGTCAGTTCTGTATTTTATTTTTTCGGTTCTGTTCATATATATATAATTTTATATGTATACCCTCGATGTACCCATCCCTGTTTCAAAAATTTCCATACCCGTACCCATACCTACACACCCTGGTAACTTAGGGTTTAGTTATTCATGCTTTTCCTTGGGTGTGCAAATGGGCAAAAGCTTCCTTCAGCCCAAGTAATGGAGCTGCTAGTGATCATTTGAGGCCATTCAGTCCCTCAGAGAGAAAAAACTCTTAGTTGCACGCATGGCACACCTTAAATCACTATCACATCTACTCTCCACGAGACAATGATCATTTCTCTGCTAGCTGTGAACCTTTCCCAAGAATGTAGTTGTGGTATTTGTCTCAGTGGCCCTGGTTCTGTGTGTAAATAGTTAATTTTCTTCTTGCTTCCTGACTATAAGGATCTGACCATGATGACAAATATTCTTGATGTTTCAATTTGTTAATGAAAAATCTGTGTCCAAGATCTGTTTGAGCTCAGTCAATGGCTTCATGAAGTATGTTTCAGAAAAAAGGAATGCAATTACAAGAAATGGCAGATGCTTCTTAACATCATTTACTTTCTCTGAGATTGCTTGTCTGTGTAAAGACTGGAATCCTGTTCACACATTAAGTTGGCTTGATTTGGCTTGGTTTGCTGTGATATTTTTGATGTTGCATGGTAGAAATTCTTTAATTTGGTCCACCTCTTTCTGATAAGTAGCGTTATGTAAACAATCTGTCTGTAGAAGCTACTGATCTATGCCATGAGATATACTGGGCATGAATATACAGTCCTTGCAGGTAAAACGCATGCCCCTATTTGCAACACTTTCTGAGCAATCCTTTAAACATTATCAGGTGTAGGAAGTCCCCCTCATGTTGAAAATGTGAATCTTCTTTTAGGTGACTTAAAGATTCTCCATGAAAATATCTCTGCAGGAATTGTTTATCTCGAGAGAGCAATGCAATGGAAAAGCTGAGAAGATGGTATATACCTTTATGATAAAAAACAATTAATTATTTTCAATCTATGCAGGTGAGTGCAAATACTGGCCGCATACATTTATATGCATGTGTTTCTGATAAGGATTCTAGACCAAGACAGCTGGCAGTCAACTTTCGGCCAGAAGATGTAGAGTCCCCTGTCATATTGAGTTCACCTCCAAAGTTTGTGCATGAAAGTCCCGCTCACAGAGAAGTCATTCTTACCTTCATCAAGGAGTGGAACGAACTGAGACCTATTGAGCGTAATAAAATATTTGGGAGGCCATTACGATTGCCTCTTTGCCTTGAGTTAAGCTGCATCAAATCTGAGCCTTACTACACATTTGAGGTGTACATTGTTTAAATGGTTTCCTCTGCAATATCTATCCGATTTATAAAAACACTGTCCATTTTTCATTGATAAAAAATGCACGTCATTATCAAAGACACCCAGAGAGAAAGAGAGAGACTAAAAACACACTTTAACAGGGCTTACTGAAAGGAGGAAGCAAGCGTCGTGTTGCACCAAGAGACGAAATCAGTGATCCCTTACCAGAAAATGCAACCTGGCGGAAAGTTTTCCTCTGCAAGCATTATAGGATGAAAGAGAGGTATGAAATGCAGGCATGGATTGCAGAGGGACAGCCACTTTGTAAGCTTTGCCAGAATCCGTGCTTGTAAGTATCTCAAGCAATGGTTATAAGAAATGAGATTCTGTAAATAAGTGAATATAGTGTGGGTGCTCATGTGTAGGATATTGTTTTATATTGCTGCAGAGGAATACAGGCAAAAGCTCCTGAATATTTTGAGGATTTATTTTGCAAATTAAACTGTTTTGAAGTGTATCGGATGAGGACGAGCCAACGATTTATGCGAGAGGTTGGAAAATGCTACTTTTAAACTTTACAATTAGCAGTTTTTAAAATTTTTCTTAGACATCTAAATTCTACTAGCATAATTTTTTTTCTGTATTTCTTATTTTGAATCTACTAGTTGTTGCATCAGTTAATTAAAATACATGACTGAATATACATGCTGGTTTACAGGAATGAAATCAGATATGCATGGGATTTTTTTCAACATCTATTGCTTATCTTTTACGATGCTGTAATATCTCTGACAAATTTCACAAGTACATTACTTATAATAATATCAACTTTGAATTCTAAGATACTCTGCTTTCATTACGTTTCCAGATTCTTTTCTCCGTAGAGCATGGAATTTGTACCCATTGCAAACTAGATTGCCATAAACTTGTTAAGTGCATTCGCCCATTGTCAAATGATCAACGGAGAGAGCACATACTGAAGGCAGCCCCAGATTTTGCAAATCATCAACGATTGTAAATTTCTTTCAAAAACTCGGGTCTATTCGCACTCATGGATGTGCTTGAACTATCAGTGTGCTTTTGAATTTCACTATTCTCTTTCATGGTGTCTATTTCATCATTTATATTTATATTTTTGCAGCAGTGAAGACCATCATGCTATATTAATACTTTGAGAAACTGACCGTTAAAAATCTGTGAAACTTATCATGTCATACTTCTGCAGGCTTGACAAACTTGTCCTAGAGCCAAATGAGGGCAATGCATGGCATGCAGATCATATTGTGCCAGTGTATAGAGGAGGAGGTATGGTTTTTCCAAAATGTGGCTTTATAATTTGATGATTTAAGATTATTGGAATGTCAGGCATGTCACTATAGTCATTCTTGTCATATGTTGTGTCTTGTCTTGAATGTATTGCAGGAGAATGCAGATTGGAAAACATGAGGACACTCTGTGTCATTTGCCATTCAAAAGTAACTGCAGAACAACAAAAGGACCGTCGCTTGATGAGATCAAGGGCAAAACAAGGACTGCAGATCACTATTGAAAAGCTCATAGAGCGAATTTGTCAGAAGCGTATGAAGCTTTGTTCACAGGTAAATACAGTTTGAGCCTGGCCATGCATGAATGCACTACACAGGAATCTGATGAAACAATAACTACTGATTTTAATTCTTGTGAGGATTGATTGGTTTCTTCTCTTTGCAGGATCATCCATGTGTGGAAGTAGATGATTCCAGTGAGATAGAGGATGATAAAGAATTGATAATGGATATCTCAGGAAGTGCATATTCAAAGAAGCCCATCGGCGTGCAATTAGATCCTATTGAGACAGAGGATGATAAAGAATTGATAATGAATGTCTCAGAAAGTGCATATTCAAAGAAGCTGACCTGTGTACGATTAGATTCAAATGATGCAAACAAGATTGATAATTCTGAAGAAGGGAAACCAATTAGAGCTTCAGAGGTTGCTTACTTGGAGAAGCCAACCTTGCCTAATGAACCAGAGTTAGAGTGATCCCTAATCTAAAGACTCTAAACTTTCTCTAATTCTAATGTGCCAGCCCATTTGAGTATCAGTTCACCATAAGTGCCATACATGCGTGAAAATAAGTGACAGTAGTTTCGAGAAAGGCATACAGTATCATTTGAGGGTGGCCAATCAAAACTTGCATCAGTGGTGTAACATTCAAAGGAAACTTCTGATTTTGAAAATGAAATCTAATTTGGTATGAAAAGAAGAAATCGAAGTAGGCACTCCATCAAGTCAAAGGAACAGTAATGATCCATTCATAACAACAAAGATGTCTTCTAGATGTCCACTCAAATGGAGATGACTAGTGCCCAAGGATCTCGTGGCCAGCAAAGAGTCTAAAGTTGTTATTGAAGTGATAATTTGTTTCTTCATCAATATCATGAGAGTGGAAAACTATCTCAGAAATAACATCCTGATGAGATAGTATAAAATCTAGGTGTTGCAAAGAAAGTGAATTTGCCATAAATATTGCCAGCCTGTGGATTTGCTTCTAAAAATGTCTTTTCAGATATAAAATCTGTGAGATGAGATTGATGGGATAAGTTATTGGTATATGCACTGACCAAAGGGCATCGCTGCACTAAATTCTATGGAGTGTGCACCATTTGTGCACATGTTAAATTTGAATTCAAAGTTTATATTATGTAAAACTGCATGTCAAACTTACGATATTCCTTTTGTTTAAATTTTGAGAAACATGTAATATTTCACACTCAAGGTGTATGATCTTGCTTTTTCCTTATGATTTGTGTATTTATATGGTCAATGTCAAAGTTATGAATAACTTTATCAGTTTAGTAACTGTTCTGTTCAATTCTCTGTTCATGAAACATGTTTAATAGTTCTCTTACCACGAGGAAAGTGGTTCCTTTAAAGAGCAGACAAGTTGTCAAGGTATTTATGGCATCCACACAAATATTGGTACTGACTACACAAACCTTGCCATTTCACAAAATGTTATCCAAGCATGGGCAGCTAATATTAATGGAGAGCATAATGCATATTCATTTTTTCTGATGACCTATTTTGTAACCAATTCTCAGTGGAAAACTTGTGCCACTATTGAATTCAGGTTATCTGGCTATTACAATGCCAACCATTGAAAACTGTATATGATATGAAATGGACTACTATATAATATTTCATTTGTTTTGGTACCTTTTGGAGTGGAATATTTGGGAGCCATGGACTTGTAGGGATCATTTTAGGGGCAGATCCTATTTTGGTGATTTGGGATCCAAAAGCTTCTAGGCCCTGTTTCAGGCATCAAACATCTATTTTTTTGGGTCAAAACTTTGCAAACGAGATTCCCAATGCTCCAACACTATTCTATTCGTCAAGAGTTTTCCAATAGTCAAAAGAGCACCTCAATTGGACTTTGTATGAGGAACTTATACCAACCACAAGTTGACCTATGCTGTGACCACTGTCATACCAAGTGGATGCCACATCAGCTCTTATTACTCACACAGGTAGAACTAGTCGTGTGTAGACATTCAAGAAGATTCTAGAGGGTCCAAAACTCTAACGCTAAGTGGCAGTTGGGGCATGCAAGAACTGTAACCCTAGATGACTATCAGGATATGTTAAACACTAAGCCACAAGGAAAGGAAAGGGTTCGATTCCCATTGTATTATTTATTGTTCCATAGATGAGGAAAGCAAAGGAGTAGGATATTTTGTGCAGAATAGAGGAAGTAGAAGGCCCTATAGCAACCATTCAAGCCACAATGTCAATTGTAACTCCATAGTGAGTCCATCTTTTTTTGTATCTTGCATTTTATATTTGAGAAGAAAAGGGCAATGCACAATGCTCATCTTCTTGCTTGGTTTTCCTATATTTGGTTTCCAAGGGAACATCTTGTGTTCATTGTGTTGCTGGTGTGCTCATTTTATTGATGTAGCTTCTCTTTTAAATTCTCAGCTCATATCAGTATTTTGAGCACTATGCTTATAATATTACATTTTTAATCAGAAGTAAACACCGCATAATAAAGGATAACTTCATAGTATTTTGTAGTAATTAGTAAGATCTGTTGTGGCACACTATCAAGTGGAATACTCATGGACATTTAGAGATCCTATTTGTATTAGAGCAGTTTTTGTGAGATATTGTAGGATCCATAAATCAACACAAAGAAAGAAGTCTCAAACCCTATCTATGACAGATGAACAGAGTGGCAATCCAAAGAATGACTCAAAGGAGAGATTTGCAAGTCCAGAAGCAAAATTCTCTGACATCTCCCACAATATGGCGATATTAATGTCATCTCTAGAGAGAAAGTTTGGAACTTTTGGAGAGTTTGACAACTCTAACTCATATGTTGGCTCTAATAGGAAACTTGAAGATAAAGAACAGCCAAAGGAGAGATCAAATTTCAACATAACAACTTCTCAACCTCTATTCAAAGTGGAAGCAGAAGTGGATAATAAGCCCTATCTAGGTGAGATTAATGTTATAAGTGAATCAATGCTTGCAACACAGAGAAGCTACTCTACTGTGCACACCATAGAAGAAAAGTAGAAGATATCACTACCCAATTGAAGTTAGAGGACCACACCCAAACTTGGTGGGAATACCATACATAGTCACTTAGAGTGAAGGGTGATCCACCAATCACTATGTGAGAGGTGTTTAAAACTCTCATTAAGTCCAAGTTTTACCCTATTGGCTACAAAAAGGACCAGTGGATTTGTTGGCAGTATTTTTGGTAGAAGCAAGGGAAAAGTGCGCAAGAGTACACCATTGAGTTTAGAAAACAAGCCTCTCTATTGGAAATATGTCCCAAGAACTTGAGTATATTCCTCAAGTATCTAGGTGGTCTCCATAGTGATTTAAGGAAACAAGTTATTCTCTATAAACTTTAGACCATTGATGAAGCTTGTGTGCAAGCATAGTTTCTAGAGATGGACTAGAAGAAAGGACAACCAAATGGTTCCAAGCAAATAGACCAACAAGGCACTTCCAAGGAGGGAAAGAAGTGGAAAGGAAAGGGGAAGAAGACAATTGCCACTACACATTAGTGCAAGGATCCAAGCAACCATTGCAAAATCAATGATCATATTGATGATATGCATTGGAAGTTGCATCTAAACTAAATCCAAAGAATCGCAAGGAGTCCAAGAAGAACATGCTAGGCATGGATTTGGGAAACCAAGTATAGAGCAACTTAGATGTAGACAAGAAGAGTGTTTGCACAAAAGTAGGTCAAAGGGACTGATGAGTACAATGATGTTGTTACACATCAGAGTATCAACAGGTCTCCTATAAAAAGAAAGATGCAGAAAGTAAAGTAAGGTAGAGTAGAGAATGAGATCTAAGTTGAGGCATAAACAACCCTCGACCCCAAGCCCAAAAACCTTCTCTAATGTGGAGATGTATAGGAGGAGAAGATCAAGGAACAAGAAGAATAAAAGTGATGACATAGGTCTATCATGGAATATACCCATCTCTCCAACCATCTGAGGTTGAATGAAGGAAGCTAAGTATAGTATGATGTCCAAAGGGAGAACTAGTGGGATGTTTGGATCGTTCGTTGCGCTACTATTTGGAAGAGGTATTGGGGGATCTCATATGTCTCCTGGGGAGGGATCTAATCTGGTCATGTTGCTGAAATATAGTGGGATGGGGGAAGTCCCCATGGGTCTACACTGATATGGAGTTTGGAGTTGTGTTGATATTGGTTTGTCTCCTAGTGTTGCCCCTTCCTGAGGGTAGCACCATGAAGAAGGAATTTATTCATTGGGTATAGTCTGGTCTAGTAGGGGGTTAAAGAATATGGGTTTCGAGCTTAAGAGCCTCTTACATGTATAAGGCTAAGCACCTCTGGTTAGAATATTTGAAGAAGCCAATAAGGGTTTGATTCCCCCCTGAATAGGAAATGGAACTTCCCTTGATCTCGTAATAGATGGGGCAGTGGAAGATGAAGTGCTCCTCAATCTCAATTTCTTGTAGATGGCATAGCTGGTAGATTATGTATGATCTATCAATCTAGTGGTTTGTCTCTATCCGAAGTCTATGAGAACTCACTTTGACCTAGCCTAGGAGAATGCAAAGAGCATGCACCAAATGGCATAGTGTATATTGTGGTCGAACAATGAGCCCATATCTAAGCTCCAAGAAGTGCTCAACATAAAAGGTTATCTTTGGGCGTAACCCACCCTAAGGGTTAACCTAAGTGATCTAAACAAACTCCATGTAAGTGTCATCCTCGATGATCTTGTTCAACTCATGTCTGGTAGTTAGGAGGTGGCTAGGTGCATCCAAGGAATATCTAAATGGAGTGAGACGATCCATTTGAATGCCCATGGACTCTAAAAGATCTGAGACCCCCATGAAACAACCTCGAGCTCGACCTGAAGAGTTAGAGAGGGAAATGGTCTCTGAAGAACAATAGGCCAAGTACGGGTATTGATCTCGCCCCTTCACTGAGTCAGCGAAGCTCCACATGTGATGCAGAAAAGAGACCAATCTGAACATTGTCTCAAGTCAGAAGGGTTGGGCCCCAAAGTCTACTAGGATTATGTGATGAGGGATTGTCTTCTTGCATCTGATGATGCGCCATAGGAGAAGGGTCTGGACTCTCCCAGCTGATGCCTAATTAGAATCAAGTAGAGAAGGCCCACAAATCTCCGAGCCATAGAGAGCAGTGGGTCAGATAAGGGAGTCCATGAGAGACATCTTGGATGAGATGTCTT
Source organism: Picea mariana (assembly GCA_032191745.1). NCBI lineage: Eukaryota > Viridiplantae > Streptophyta > Pinopsida > Pinales > Pinaceae > Picea > Picea mariana. Next base: position 22,033 of record JASDQU010307823.1, read on the forward strand.
AAAAATGGTGAGAGAAACACTATCTCTTGAGAAAGGCTAAGGATTTGTATCCCTTGTTGATTTGAGGCTAGAGGGTCGGTCACAATTTGAAGCGGGGTCCTGAGAATTGCACTCCTAAGTATGTGTAGGTGTTGGTGATCTCGATCTCCTCCCCTCTAAAAAAGAAATGAAGGTCCGAGGTCTTCTTCAACCTGTTGAAGATCACAACCTTAGTTTTACCTAGGTTGACTGCCAACTGCCAAAGGTTGCAGAAGAGAGCTAAGGCGTCCAACTGTCTCTGTAACCCCTCAGGAGATGAGGCTAGGGGGACCACGTCATCAACAAAGAGCAAGATGGATATTAGAACCTAGTGGAGGAGGCACCCAATTTTTTCCTACACATGCTCATGAAGAAACACCTCCAACCCATCAATATGCATCCCAAACAATGTGGGGGACATGGGACAACCCTAATTAACCCCAATGGTACTCTTGATGAAATTGGACATCCCATGAACTGTGTAGAGATGACCAAGAATCGACTCATACGGGTGCATGATGGTAGTCAATGTTGAAGTAATGTAACTGCAAAGTGTATTCTTATTATTATCTGATATATTATTCATTGGATCAATCCCCATTGTGGATTGATCATGTCGGCTATTGTAATAGGACCAAATCCCCTTTTGCGGATTGGTCAAATGATAATTATAATAGGCAGAATAAGAAGTCGGCCCCAAAATTTATTAAAGGTGGTTGTAACCACCCAGTTTGAGAAGTTGGCCCTACCAGTGAAGATACACTTAACACGTGCCAGTCTTGTATAAATAAAGAGGCCAGCGCCTCACTTAGACACACAACTCACTTGCTCATTTGAGAGACAAGTTTCGAAATTGTAGTTGGAGAAGAAAGAGAGAGAGTGGCGCATCTTTTGGAGAGGATCTTTTGTATTAGCTTGAGTTATCTCTTGGCATTGTATTGGCTATCTATAATAAGGAAGTTTTGTTGGGTTTTCTTCCCCTAGAGGGTTTCCCAGGATAAATGTTGTGTCTCTTGTGATTGTGTATTTCTCAGTGATCTTGTCTTTATGTTGTTGTTATCTATTGAAATGAAAAGAACTATAATAATGGCATAAACATTAACATGGTATCAGAGCCAAGCTAAAGAGAGCATCTTTCGCAAGAGAAAAAGGTCATTGTTGTCGTACATGCAAATTAGGGCTTTTTGATGGTGAAGCTTTTCAGCCCCAAAACACTAGAAAAGTGCGCCCTCCCTCAAGGATTACTTTGGCATGATCAGCGCACCTTTTCACTGGGTGGATCTCTCAGAAAGTGAAACCCTAATTTCACAAAAGTGCTAGAAAACCAGTGAACCAGAAGTACCAGAGTACCAGAAAACCAGAAGCACCAGTCCAGAAATCCGCAGATCAAGTTTGGAAGGGTAAAAGTTGGATTTTCTCAGATCCAAGCACACCAGGCTACTCGCCTCAACCAAGCGCATCTCCTGGTAAGTTCAAAATTTGATTATGAGCACTTTCATTTTTTTGTCATTTTCCTAGCTCCAGGTAAAAGATGTCTGGAAGCACAAAGCTTGCTGACAAACTGGAAGGTGTGGAAAACTTCCGTGCTTGGAAGTATAGGATCGACATGATCCTTGCAGAGAATGACCTAGGAAGATTCATCAAAGAAGAAGTGTCGGAACCCGAAGATGCCGTAGAGAAAGCAAAGCATCAAAAGGACACAATCATGGCCCAAAGAATCATTGCAGATTCAATCAAAGACCACCTGATTCCTTATGTGTCATCAAAGAACACTCCGAAAGAAATGTTTGATGCCCTAAGCAGATTGTACGAAGGAAAGAACATAAACTGGAAGATGAATCTAAGAACTCAACTACAGAATACGAGGATGCAAAAAGGAGAAACGATCCAAGAATATTTCTCTAGAATTTCAGAATTCAAACAACAGTTAGAAGCGATTGGAGACACCATAGATGAAGACGAGCTCATAATGATGGCCCTAAATGGTCTCACAAGACCTTGGGATGCATTCATCCAAACGATATGTGCCAGAACGGAGAAACTAAAGTTTGATAGTCTATGGGAAGAATGCATCCAAGAAGAAACAAGAGTAGCTAACCATGAAGCGCTACTAGTAAGAGATGATGATCAAGCCCTAGCTACTCACACCAAAAGAGGAAGGAAGAAACCCTACTTCCATAAGGAGACTCGTAAAGAGTCTCAATTGCCAAACAGATTCAATAATAAAGAATCTCATCCAAGGAGATTTTAGAAGAGAGGACAACGAAGGGAAAGAGACCACTCATCTGTACAATGTTATCATTGTGACAAGATGGGACACATTGCGAAATTATGTCCAGCCAGACGAGAAGAATACAAGAGGAAACATAAGAGGCACCATGCCCATACAGTCGAAGATGAAGAGCCACCTGCAAAGATGATAAGAGAACAGATCAAAGACTATGTCTTAATCTCAGTCCTCTCAGGATCGGTAACACATGGAGAATACACGTGGCTCATTGATAGTGGTGCCTCCAAGCATATGACAGGTCAGAAAAACATTCTCTCTTGTGTTTCAGAAAAGAAGTTTTCTCAGAAAGTGACACTTGGAGATAATTACCAATATCCCATCAAGGGAGTGGGAGAATCAAACTACAAACTGAATTCAGAGAATTCATTAAAAATAAAGGACGTACTATATGTACCGGGTTTGAAAAAGAACCTACTCTCCATTTCAACTTTAGAAAAGAAAGGCTACAAAGTTGCCTTTATAGATGGAGAAGTTCTTATGTGGGCTAAAGGAGAAACCATAAATGAAGCAATCATCATTGGAAGTGAAGAAAATGGCTTGTATAGACTAAAGGGTCACTCAGAAATTGCCATGGCCCACGCCATTGAAAACTCATGTGAACTTTGGCATAGAAGATTAGCTCACATCAACTACAAGGCACTACCATACATATGCAAAGCAGTCACAGGTTTACCAGAACTTAAGGTCGACTATGAAGGCATATGCAATGGATGCGCACAAGGGAAGAACATCAAGAACCCTTTTCTGAAGAGAGACAACAAAGGAGTCCTAGAATTCATTTATTCAGATGTGTGTGGCCCAATGCCATCGGCCTCCATTAGCGGGTATGTATACTATGTATCATTCATTGATGATTATTCTCGTAAGACCTGGGTGTATCTCTTGAAATCTAAAGATGAAGTGTTCAACAAGTTCAAGGAATTCAAAGCCTTGATAGAGAATCTTTCTGAAAGAAA
>JASDQU010307823.1:40486-100816 GCA_032191745.1 Picea mariana
ACTCCTGAAGTCGCGACGTCTTTGGATAATTGTGGGACCAAAGACTTAAGGAACCACTCAAGCAAGAATGCTGGTGGGACTGGTACTTTGATTAGACTCTTACGACGTCTCCACTCTCGGATATGATCAGAGATATGGTCCGCTGTTGTTTGTTCGAAATTGGCAAGCATCTCGGTGCCCACGTCGTATCTCACAGGTAACTGTAAATGGTTAAGGAAGGCCATCGCCAGTTCGCCAAAAAAAGAGTATCTTGAGCGATCGAGCTCGATGTACCATTTCGCGACACTCCCGATAAGAGTGCGTTGAAACAATCGCAACTGTATGGAGTCATCTTTCAATGATTTAGATGAACACCAAAGATGGAAGGTAGTCACGTGATCACCTGGATCTTCATTAGGCTTGGCCTCGAACTTGGGAATGTTCGAAGGCAACTTCGTTGGCATAGGAGGCCAACATGGATCATGACAAATAGGATCATTTAACAACCTTGTCAAATCTGGCAAGTGTAACGTCGCCAGGAATGGTAGTTTGGGTTGCTGCTGATAACCTGGGAAAAAGGGTCATGGAGTTTGACTGGCACCAGGTTGCCAGGAAAATTTTGGCTGCTGGCCTGGATTCTGGTAGAAACCATGGCCCTGACTAGCATATGGATTTTGCATCTATGGAGACATCATCGACTGATTTCCCATAAAGGACATGGGATGTTGGGCATTCATTGTGTTTGATGGACTTTGGGAAGGATTACCCCATGCCGGTCCTGATGGGAGAGGCATAGTATTATGTCCAAGGTTCCATTGACTGTGGAAAGAATTACCCCAGAACGACATTCCAGAGGAGGGAACGGATCCTTGTCCTGAGTTCCAAAGTCCTGCTATATGTGCCCTCGACGTAGGAATAGTACCCTGCGCCGGAGTAGACTGTCCAAAAATAGGAGTGCCCCCAGACGGGAAAGCGGTGGATGCAAAAGTGTTGTTACCAAACATTCCATTCCAAACAAATGGTGATGAACCTACCGACATATTGTGCGTAGGTGTTCCTTGACTCCCGACTCCAAATAAACTAGTGTGTGCAGGCTGCCTGGTGGACTGTTGATGTGGACCACCAAGTGAAGGGGACGAAGGAGGAATATGACCTCCAGCGTAAGGAAAAACATTAAAAGGGATAGGAGTGCCCCCAAGTTGACCTTGCAGAGGAGCGTTAGAGCTCCCTGCCCCCAGACCCAAAGTCTGTAAAGTGGAGTAAGTGAGTGCAGGACTTGTACCCGAACTAGGCATACCGTATGAAAACGGAGAGCCTGTCGCACTAGGTGTGAAGGGAGTTGTGGTTGCCGCCATAGACGGATTCGGTCCACAGTGCGACATAGTTACGGTCGAGACCATGGTGGCTTGGACCGACGACGACAAGTTAGGATATGCTTCTCCTATGGTAGCAAATGTGGTGGGAATGGAAGAATTCCTAGAAGAAGTAACAACGTTTGTTTCCATAGCTGTGTGAGGCACTGACAGGATTTCGTAAAATTGGATTGGTACAATAATCGTTGGCCAGGTATCAGTGTTTGGGGTTTCAACCGAGCTGATATTGGCGGTTGATTCCTCCAGGAGTTGTTCGGGCACAATGGTTTGTAACTCGGTTGCTTCAAAAGACCCTTGTTGGTCTAGCTTCCGCCTCAATAGTGGCGAGGGTGGCTCTAGTATAATCGGTGGCAAGCCCAGAAGCCTTCATGACCGGCGGAGCTCGGGATCCTCCACTATGTGAGAAGATCCAAGACACACTAAGGTATTCTACACGTTCAAATAGTAACACACACTACAAAAAAAAATCCCCTAAGAGATAAGGCAAGCAAACACTAAACTATTTTGAAGAACAATTACAACAACCAACACTAGAGCAACTTACCGATGCAAGTGCAACTCGAACACGGAAGCACCCTCCGGGTATACTCTACAAAGCATGGCTCGATGTCTGTCCTAGGTATTGCGGTATACCCCCGCAGTCACCTGTGTATATCCCTAAAAAGATTGGCAACTAGGTTGCTAGCACGCGAACAGTCACCAGGCGGGTACAGTCGAAAGTCGGGTAGACCACAATGAGCAGGGTATCAAGCTCGAAACCTGTCAAGGGTATCGAGAGAAAATGGTCTGGAAGACAACTGAGGACCTCGAATGGATTCGAGACCCACGAAGCCCCGTGGCAAATGCAAACGACAGAATCCCAAAACAAGCCCTCGATATGTGTTCTCCACTACGCTTGGTCCGGCTTTGGAGGGGTTATCTCCGCTACCTTTCCGCGCGCGACCTCGTGTTTNTGTTCTCCACTACGCTTGGTCCGGCTTTGGAGGGGTTATCTCCGCTACCTTTCCGCGCACGACCTCGTGTTTATCCCCTGTGTTAGAGGGGGGTCCCGGATAACTTCCACAAAACTGGACTTCTACACTCCCTATCACAAACTCCTAATGTTTGGTTTTGAATGGCCTTGGAGAGTTTCCTCTACAACCTAATCCAAGGCCCTAATCCTGAACTAGTGTATGAACCCTACAAATAAAAAGTCTAATAAATTTTAAATTAGCGTTGCTTTTATGGGGTTTTCTTATGTCACAGGGTATGAAGGTGAAACTGATGATGTGTAAAGACTAAAGCAAAAACAAATGAAAAAACTGGAAACAAAAGACTTTTACTAAATGCAAAATTTTCAGCAACTTTTCACAAATAAAGATTTCTTTTCTTTTCAATTTTTCTAAGATTTTATGCAGCAAACATAAAGGAATTTTGCTCGACTACAAGCTACTTATGCTCTAAATGTACTACAAAAACTTATGAATCAAAAGACTTCTCCCTAGCTAATGATGCAGAAACACACTCTGTAAACAAAGAAGAAAATGAAAAAGAGATATTTTTTTTTATTTAAGTGCTAAGATAGCAACAAAGGGAAAATGTCGACAAGCACAAAACCAAGAAAGACAAATTCTGGCTTAAAGCGCAGACCGCAAAGAATCAGAGTAAAGGCACACAATGGCAATAAAGAAAACGAAGACTCTTAAGCTTGCCTAAAAACCATAATTTTTTTATTTTATTTTTTTATTTTCTGTTCAACTAACAACTGAGAAAAAGCAGGCTAAGGCTAAGATGACCTAACCTACTGACTGTTCAACCCTAGACTCAAACACCTGAGAGGAATACTTCTCATCAAATGAGGGGATGATTTCCCCACCTTGACCAAAAAGTAGCCTGTCAAGCACGCTTCTGTCACTAAAACAACACTCATACGAACACGTGCTGAGCTGAAACAGGACGCGTGTACACGCGGGCTGACCTTGTACAGGCCGCATGTATGTATAACTCCTAAGACAAAGATAAAAACAGGTAGTCCAGACCAGGAAGAGGCCTCTGGTATTGACGACCAGGGTCCCTTGAAGGCTTGGATGCTTTTTCTAACAGAAAAAAAAAATAATTGCAAGGAATAACAAGACACAAAAAGACAAACTAATACAGGACTGTGAACCAGCAAGACTCAGACAGGACTCCAGAAAACCCCTTGAGAATGTATAATTCTGACAGGGAAGAGGAGGATTGCCTCTTAAAGTTCTCTGAACTCCTACACGCTACTGAAACCTCTACAGCTAGCGTTCACACACGGGCTGTAAGAAGTTAGGGCGCGGGTACACGCGTGCAGGCCTTCTACAGGCCGCGTGTACCTCTGTGTGTCCCGACAACTACCGTCAAGTAGAAGTCAGGGAAAACTGGTATGAAGAACCAGGCTCCCTGCTCGCTCAGACCTTATAGAAAAAGACAGGTGAAGAAACAGACAATCTAATCTTTTTTAAACTACCCAAAAACTCAACTAAATCCGGAAACCCTAAAGAGTATCTTCCCCAGTACGGTCGCCAACTCTGTTGTTGGCAAAAATACCCTACGGACTAGCAAACTAGGGTCAGACTTGTATGCAGATTTTGACCGTAAAGAAATTACTTTTTGACCTACCACCCAAAACTTAAACCCCTCTTTCACGATACATGCATGGAAAGGAACTACTAACCTTGTTACTGATGTTTGGTGTAGATCCTCCGTTGCGCTTTAACCGCTTGCTTGCACTGCTCCTTCCAAAGATAACCTGCAATCAAGACAAACAACTATGCATGCATGCTACTTTTCTACTTGAGGGTTAGAAATTAAGCATAAATTAAACCAACCATAGATAACTCATGCATTGGGACGGGAAAAGTATTCTTTTATTATTTGAAAAATGAATCAAATTACAATCAAAGTCGAGACCGGCCACCGCTCCTTGATCATGATCCTCGGCTCCTCCTCTTCTGTCCTCCAGCTGCTTTGCGTTAATTCTCCTTTGGCTTGAGGAAAGGCTAAAGGGTTGGGACAATGGATTCGGTAAATGGGCAGAGTTTCTTCGCTATATTTTTCCTCCTCCAAATGGTACCCCTACCCCTTCTTTTATAGGCTAGAAGGAGATAGGGTTTTGGATGAACCCTCGGCCATGCATGGCCGGGAGTTTCAGTTAATTGACCCATAGCTTTTTTTCCCGTCGGCAACTTTACTTTTTTTGTGATTCTGAAGGTACACGCGGGCTGTAGTGGGCCTGCTAGCGTGAACTTTTAGATACACGTGGGCTGTAGTGGGCCAGCTAGCGTGTACTTTTTGAAAAATGGAGTTTTTAGAAGAGTTGTTCAATAGTTTTTGGCAAAGAAGGGATATGAGTTGGCCTAATGCCAGGTAAGCATGTGTGGTGCAATTTAGGGTTATAAAAATTTGCTTACGGGACATATCACATAATCCCGATATGTGTGGATGAAATAGCCGTTTATAAATGCCACCACTCTCGGCGTATTGATGAACTGTAGTGCATGTTGGGCTGACGCTTTGATTTACATAATTCGTGGCTTAGATGTGGCTCTGTTTGACCTGATGACTTGGCATGTTAAATACTTTGACCAGCTGCAAAGATAACACCTGTTTTATTCCATTTATTCGAGCGCGTGATGAAACAGTTAGTTGCTTTTCAGTTTTGGCACTTTCGGTAGTTAAACTAGACCTGAATTTAGCCTATTAACTACTGAAAGCTCTACTTTCGATGGTTAATGAGCGTTTTTCGGGCCCGCCTAAACCACCGAAACCTGAGATTCTCTCTTTTTCTTGAGAATACCAAATTCAATGCTTTTTCCAAGTTTATTTTCAGAAAATGGGCTCTCTAACAAGCCTATAAAAATTTAGAAATAAATTTTTGGACCTCTTCCTATCACTTAAAATTTGACAAAATGACAGTGCTATTTTAGGAGATAACATTTGGCTCCTACTCGGGGATGGAATCCTCCCAGTGAGGTTCCAATAACAAGTAGTTCCAGTTGCCTTATTGGTTGGGCTATGGAGTCATGTGGCCTGTGCAATCGGTAGCCTGCTCTGCTTATTCAACCAAAATCTGAAAACAATATTTGCATAGCTTTGAAATTGGAGTTCCATTGGGCATGGAGTCATCTGGCTGCCTTTGGCATGGGGCATGGAGTCATCTAACCTGTGCAATTGTTCTTCAACAAACCTGTAGCCTGAAAACTTGTAGCCTGCCTGTAGACTACCTGTTTATTCAACAACCAATAACTGAAAGAATCTACTTGCTCATATGAAGAGCTTATTCTCCTATATACTCCTAATCTAATTGCTGCAAATACATGTTTCAGGTATATACAAATTTCCAGAAAAATAATTCAAGCAACAAATTGCTTGACCCATCTTTATGTATACAACAAGGAACATGGAAGGAGAAAAAAAGATACCACAAGAGAACTGCAACCGGCTCATATTCACTGTTGCAAACCATGATGCCAAACTCTGTAATATATGACATTGTTGAAAACCGTGAGTCCATCCATATAGCAATTGGCTCATAAAATTTATGTATGACAATACCTTGCTATTTAAAGATGAAAAGCTGCTTTCCTATATTAGTTCCATAATGATAAGATCTGATATAGGACTATTGCCATATGCAATCTGCTCTTTATCACCTAGAATCTCAAAAGACATAACCTTTGAATCTTTCAGAAAAGTATCATATTCAACCACAGATTTTTCAACACAATCATGTTTTCCATTAATTTGATGAAACAAATCATATTCATGATAGAATTCTGGAGAAAGGACATCAGCTGTGAAAACTGAATGGTTGACTTCAACTTGATGTTGTTCTTCGATAGGCAAAGAAAAAGTCTCTTCAAGATCAGATCCATAACAATCATATATAGGCTGGATGCTGCTCAAATCAACATCATTTGATATAGAAATCTGATCTCCTTCGTCTGCATACTTATCAAAGATAGGTGAACAAAAAACCTCTGTATCTGGCAAAGAAAGACAAGCAATCTTGAAATCCTTCTCATCAGTCACAGGCGAAAAAATGTCATAAGAAACCTCTTCAGAAATTTGTGAACAATCCTCTTTTATAACCGATTCTTCATACAAATCAAAGGCAGCATGTGCAACAGAGATAAGATATGATGCATCTACAGATATATAATTCTCATTATAACCATTTGTATCATGAAGATCTTCCTTAAAAACATAACATTCATCTCTGCAAACAGAAGAATCAACTGCTTCCTGCTAAACATGCTTTTCAAATTTATCACAACATTCTTTAAAGAGACTTGCAGCTGAAAATTCATTTTCTTCTTCCCCTACCCAATAATCCTTGTCATTTTTGTTTAAAGTAGTAGGTACATAAGAAGAAAAATCCCGAGAATCTTCGGTCACACAATCATCAATATTCACATCAACTGTATATTGAAGATCTTCCTCTTGAACAACAATAATAGGAAGAATTTCATGTTCACAACTAGAAGAATAAACATTTTGAATATATGAATGAAATTCTTCACAACAACCCTCAAGAAGAATATCCTGAGCAAAATACCTTTCACATCGATGATGGAATACTGTATGAAATTCTTTTAAAGAAGATATTCTAGAAGGAGGGAAAGATCGATACATTTCACGAGCATCTCCTTCCAATGAGAAGACAAACATCTTCATGAGCACATCCTCATGATATATATCCAGTTGAATCATGCATTGATGAAATCTGATGAGATGATCTGAAGGATTATCTTCTTTCTTTTCTGCAAATCTTAGAAGGTGATCTCCCCAAAAATCTATAAAAGGAACTGGATGTGGGAAACCGGGAACTGTTAAGAAGTCAATAGGTCCAAAGCTCCAAGCCAAAAGAGCTGCAAACGCTTTTGACATTTGATTATTGTGGAGTCGCCACTGAATCTATCCTTCATGGAGTCGCCAGATAGATAATTACAACCAAATGATGTCCAAGCTTTGTCTATCATCAAAGCTGGATATTTTCATCTCCCAAGGAAGCTGAGCTTCGATCTCCTCTCCCCGACAACAACGCCAATTTGTTATCTCTCCATAAAACTCTCCTAGGCTGTAAGTCAGAGATGCCTGCTAACTCAATCTTTTTTGGAAACTATTTTCTCAATAATAGGTGGGGTTTTGAATCAATATGAATATCTAACTCACTGGATTGTATCACAATACTGTCTAAGCTTATTCAACAGTGTAAGGCCTTCAAGAGCTATTATCAGATAGGAGTATATCAAATAGATGAGAAACTAATCAATTAACCGGAACATACATACAGAAAACAATACATATGATGGGTCAAGCAACTAGGAAGGTTACTTATGATCCTTTGTTCACTAATCAAATGGTGAGATGACAATCACCTATGGACTATGTAAACTCAGATAAAGAACATAGTTCAACTCATAAGCATAAAACTGAAAAGGAAAAGAAGATCTGACAATATCAATGAAAGAAGCTCCATGGCTGAATATATTATAGAAAGAGTTTTTTTTACAAAACAGTAGCATGTAGAACTCAAAATCGAACCCCTTTGGTTCTTCAAATGTCTTTGGCTTTATAGCCTTACAAGATGAAATCTAGATCCTTGAAAGATGGATCAGATTTGCTAAAAATAGTGAAACCAAACAAGTGTAGGATGAGATCCTATAAAAATGGATCTAGACTTCTAAAAATGCAAAGTCAAAAAAAAATATCCTATATTAGGTGTCAAACTCTATCTTGATAGCCTTTATATCCTCCAAGCTCTTTGACAGATGTAGAAAGTCTTCCAAGGCTGATGAATCCTCATAGGAAATTCGAATTTGCCACCTTTGGCAAAAAGACAGTTTTTTTGCTTATCAACTAGGTCACCATTTTCACTTTTCCACCTTCTTAAACATTAAATACATCAAGATAAAAGTTCTACTTTCGGTGGTTAAGAGATAAAAATCTGGGCCTGTTAACCACCAAAACCTGTAACTTTCAAAAAATGGATTTGTAGCGAATAAATTTGCATGAGAATCACAATGACTCGGCTTTTATTCTACGAATCCTTGTCCTTCATGAAAAACAAATCGAGAACCTTGATCACTCAACCAAATTTGTTGCCCACACATTCTTTGTCTACAAAATCAAACTCTTCTAAAACTCGAAATGCTTGATGAACTGAAAGCTCTGATTTTAGTGAAAGACCTCGATCTCTTCAATAACGCCTTGCTCCTAGCATCTCGGTGGATACGTTCGGATCCTGCATGTCTTGCTCAAGATCTGGCAATTGTTTGTTGTCTTCATTTGCTTATGGGACATATCACACAATCACGATATGTGTGGATGAAATAGTCGTTTATAAACGACACCACTCTCGGCGTATTGATGAACTATAGTGCATGCTAGGTTGACGTTTTGATTTACATAATTTGTGGCTTAGATGTGGCTCTATTTGACCTGATGACTTGGCGTGTTAAAGACTTTGACCAACTCCAAAGCTAACACCTGTTTTATTCCATTTATTCGGGTGTGTGATGAAACAATTAGTTGCTTTTCAGTTTTGGCACTTTCAATAGTTAAACTAGACCCGAATTTAGCCTGTTAACTACCGAAAGCTCTGCTTTCGGTGGTTAATGAGTGTTTTTCGGGCCCGCCTAAACCAATGAAACCTGAGATTCTCTCTTTTTCTTGAGAATACCAAATTCAATGCTTTTTCCAAGTTTATTTTCAGAAAATAGGCTCTCTAACAAGCCTATAAAAATTTAGAAATAAATTTTTGGACATCTTCCTATCACTTAAAATTTGACAAAATGACAGTGCTATTTTAGGAGATAACATCTAGCTCCTACTCGGGGATGGAATCCTCCCAGTGAGGTTCCAAGAACAAGTAGTTCTAGTCGCCTTATTGGTTGGGCTATGGAGTCATGTGGCCTGTGCAATCGGTAGCCTGCTCTGCTTATTCAACCAAAATCTGAAAATAGTATTTGCATAGCTTTGAAATCGCAGTTCCATTGGGCATGGAGTCATCTGGCTACCTTTGGCATTGGGCATGGAGTCATCTAACCCGTGAAACTGTTCTTCAGCAAACTTGTAGTCTGAAAACTTGTATCCTGGGTGTAGACTACCTGTTTATTTAACAACCAATAACTGAAAGAATCTACTTGCTCAGATGAAGAGCTTATTCTCCTATATACTCCTAATCTAACTGCTGCAAATACATGTTTTAGGTATATACAAATTTCCAGAAAAATAATTCAAGCAGCAAATTGCTTGACCCATCTTAATGTATACAACAAGGAACATGGAAAGAGAACAAAAGATACCACAATAGAACTACAACCGGCTCATGTTCATTGCTGCAAACCATGATGCCAAACTTTGTAATATATGACATTGCTGAAAACCAGGAGTCCATCCATATATCAATTGGATCATAAAATTTATGTATGACAATACCTTGCTGTTTAAAGTCGAAAATATTCTTTCCTATATTAGTTCCATGATGTTCCTCATCTAATCTAGGACTATTTCCATATGCAATCTGCTCTTTATCATCTAGAATCTCAAAAGACATAACCTTTGAATCTTTCAGAAAAGTATCATATTCAACCACAGATTTTTCAACACAATCATGTTGTCCATTAATTTGATGAAACAAATCATATTCATGACAGAATTCTGGAGAAAGGACATTAGCTGTGAAAACTGAATGATTAACTTCAACTTGATGTTGTTCTTCGATAGGAAAAGAAAAAGGCTCTTCAAGATCAGATCCATAGCTATCATATATAGGTTGGATGTTGCTCAAATCAACATCATTTGATATAGAAATCTGATCTCCTTCGTCTGCATACTTATCAAATATAGGTGAACAAAAAACCTCTGTATCTGGCAAAGAAAGACAAGAAATCTTGAAATCCTTCTCATCAGTCACGGGCGAAAAAATGTCATAAGAAACCTCTTCAGAAATTTGTGAACAATCCTCTTTTATAATTGATTCTTCACACAAATCAAAGGCAGCATGTGCAACAGAGATAAGATCTGATGCATCTACATATATATAATTCTCATTATAACCATTTGTATCATGAAGATCTTACTTAACAACATAACTTTCATCTTTGCAAACAAAAGAATCAACTGCTTCCTGCTGAACATGCTTTTCAAATTCATCACCACATTCTTTAAAAAGACTTTCAACTGAAAATTCATTTTCTTCTTCCCCTACCCAATAATCCTTTTCATTTTTATTTAAAGTAGTAGGTACATAAGAAGAACAATCCCGAGAATCTTCGGTCACACAATCATCAATATTCACATCAACTGTATCTTGAAGATCTTCCTCTTGAACAACAATAATAGGAAGAATTTCATGTTCACAATTAGAAGAATAAACATTTTGAATATATGATTGAAATTCTTCACAACAACCCTCAAGAAGAATATCCCGAGAAAAATACCTTTCACATAGATGATGGAATACTATATGAAATTCTTTTAAAGAAGATATGCTAGAAGGAGGTAAAGATCGATACCATTCACGACCATATCCTTCCAATGAGAAGGCAAACATCTTCATGAGCACATCCTCATGATATATATCCAACTAAATCATGCATTGATGAAATCTGATGAGATAATCTGAAGGATTATCTTCTTTCTTTTCTGCAAATCTTGGAAGGTGATCTCCCCAAAAATCTATAGAAGGAACTAGATGTGGGAAACCAGTAACTGTTGAGAAGTCAAGAGGTGCAAACCTCCGAGCCAAAAGAGCTGCAAACGCTTTTGACATTTGATTATTGTGGAGTCGCCACTGAATCTGTCCTTCATGGAGTCGCCAGATAGATAATTACAACCAAATGATGTCCAAGCTTTGTCTATCATCAAAGCTGGATGTTTTCGTCTCCAAAGGAAGTTGAGCTTCGATCTCCTCCCCCCAGCAACGGCACCAATTTGTTATCACTCCAGAAAACTCTCCTAGGCTGTAAGTCAGAGATGCCTGGTAACTCAATCTTTTTTGGAAACTATTTTCTCAATAATAGGTGGTGGTTTTGGATCAAGATGAATATCTAACTCACTGGATTGTATCACAAGACTGCCTAAGCTTATTCAACAGTGCAAGGCCTTCAAGAGCTATTATCAGATAGGATTATATCAAATAGATGAGAAACTAATCAATTAACCAGAACATACATACAGAAAACAATACATATGATGGGTCAAGCAACTAGTAAGGTTACTTATGATCCTTTGTTCACTAATCAAATGGTGAGATGACAGTCACCTATGGACTATGTAAACTCGGATAAAGAACATAGTTCAACTCATAAGCATAAAACTGAAAAGGAAAAGAAGATCTGACAATATCAATGAAAGAAGCTCGATGTCTGAATATATTATATAAAGAGTTTTTTTAACAAAACAGTAGCATGTAGAACTCAAAATCGAACCCCTTTGGTGCTTCAAATGTCTTTGGATTTATAGCCTTATAAGATGAAATCTAGATCCTTGAAAGATGGATCAGATTTGCTAAAAAAGTCAAACCAAACAAGTGTAGGATGAGATCCTATAAAAAAGGATCTAGACTTCTAAAAATGGAAAGTCAAAACAAAATATCCTATCTTAGGTGTCAAACTCTATCTTGATAGCCTTTATATCCTCCAAACTCTTTGATAGATGTAGAAAGTCTTCCAAGGCTGATGAATCCTCATAGGAAATTCGAATTTGCCACCTTTGGCAAAAAGACAGTTTTTTTGCTTATCAACTAGGTCACCATTTTCACTTTTCCACCTTCTTAAACATTAAATACATCAAGATAAAACCTTAAATCTGATGTATTTAATTATTATGCATCTTTAGAAACCAACCTCGAATTGGTTGAGAAAAAGTCAAATCTGTGCAAAAATATGACCTCACTGCCGTGTACAGGTTTCGGTGGTTAAGAGATAAAAATCTGGGCTTGTTAACCACCGAAAAGCTCTGCTTTCGGTGGTTAAGAGATAAAAATCTGGGCCTGTTAACCACCGAAACCTGTAACTTTAAAAAAACGGATTTGTAGCGAATAAATTTTCATGAGAATCACAATGACTCGGCTTTTATTCCACGAATCCTTGTCCTTCATGAAAAACAAATCGAGAACCTTGATCATTCAACCAAATTTGCTGCCCACGCATTCTTTTTCTGCAAAATCAAACTCTTCCAAAACTCGACATGCTTGATGAACTGGAAGCTTTGATTTCAGTGAAAGACCTCGATCTCTTCAATAACGCCTTGCTCCTGCCATCTCGGTGGATACGTTCGGATCCTGCATGTCTTGCTCACGATCTGGCAATTGTTTGTTGTATTCATTTGCTGACGGGACATATCAGACAATCCCGATATGTGTGGATGAAATAACCATTTATAAACGCCACCACTCTCGGCGTATTGATGAACTGTAGTGCATGCTAGGCTGACGCTTTGATTTACATAATTCGTGGCTTAGATGTGGCTCTGTTTGACCTGATGACTTGGCGTGTTAAAGACTTTGACTAGCTGCAAAGCTAACACCTGTTTTATTCCATTTATTCAGGCGCGTGACGAAACAGTTAGTTGTTTTTCAGTTTTGGCACTTTCGGTAGTTAAACTAGACCCGAATTTAGCCTGTTAACTACCGAAAGCTCTGCTTTCGGTGGTTAATGAGCGCTTTTCGTGCTCGCCTAAATCACCGAAACCTGAGATTCTCTCTTTTTCTTGAGAATACGAAATTCAATGCTTTTTCCAAGTTTATTTTCAGAAAATAGGCTCTCTAACAAGCCTATAAAAATTTAGAAATAAATTTTTGGACCTCTTCCTATCACTTAAAATTTGACAAAATGACAGTGCTATTTTAGGAGATAACATCTGGCTCCTACTCGGGGATGGAATCCTCCCAGTGAGGTTCCAAGAACAAGTAGTTCCAATTGCCTTATTGGTTGGGTTATGGAGTCATGTGGCCTGTGCAATCGGTAGCTTGCTTTGCTTATTCAACCAAAATCTGAAAACAATATTTGCATAGCTTTGAAATTGCAGTTCCATTGGGCATGGAGTCATCTGGTTGCCTTTGGCATTGGGCATGGAGTCATCTAACCTATGCAATTGTTCTTCAGCAAACCTGTAGCCTGCCTATAGACTACCTGTTTATTCAACAACCAATAACTGAAAGAATCTACTTGCTCAGATGAAGAGCTTATTCTCCTATATACTCCTAATCTAACTGCTGCAAATACATGTTTCAGGTATATACAAATTTCCAGAAAAATAATTCAAGCAACAAATTGCTTGACCCATCTTTATGTATACAACAAGGAACATGGAAGGAGAACAAAAGATACCACAAGAGAACTGCAACCGGCTCATGTTCATTGCTACAAACCATGATGCCAAACTCTGTAATATATGACATTGCTGAAAACCATGAGTCCATCCATATATCAATTGGATCATAAAATTTATGTATGACAATACCTTGCTGTTTAAAGTCGAAAAGCTTATTTCCTATATTAGTTCCATGATGTTCCTAATCTGATCTAGGACTATTGCCATATGCAATCTACTCTTTATCATCTGGAATCTCAAAAGACATAACCTTTGAATCTTTCAGAAAAGTATCATATTCAACCACAGATTTTTCAACACAATCATGTTGTCCATTAATTTGATGAAACAAATCATATTCATGACAGAATTCTAGAGAAAGGACATCAGCTGTGAAAACTGAGTGGTTGACTTCAACTTGATGTTGTTCTTCGATAGGCAAAGAAAAAGGCTCTTCAAGATCAGATCCATAGCTATCATATATAGGCTGGATGTTGCTCAAATCAACATCATTTGATATAGAAATCTGATCTCCTTCGTCTGCATACTTATCAGAGATAGGTGAACAAAAAACCTCTATATC
The DNA here is from genome assembly GCA_032191745.1 of Picea mariana. Classification (NCBI taxonomy): domain Eukaryota; kingdom Viridiplantae; phylum Streptophyta; class Pinopsida; order Pinales; family Pinaceae; genus Picea; species Picea mariana. The sequence goes on from JASDQU010307823.1 coordinate 54,749, forward strand.
TGGCAAAGAAAGACAAGCAATCTTCAAATCCTTCTCATCAATCACAGGCGAAAAAATGTCATAAGAAACCTCTTCAGAAATTTGTGAACAATCCTCTTTTATAACTGATTCTTCATACAAATCAAAGGCAGCATGTGCAACAGAGATAAGATCTGATGCAACTACAGATATATAATTCTCTTTATAACCATTTGTATCATGAAGATCTTCCTTAAAAACATAACTTTCATCTCCGCAAACAGAAGAATCAACTGCTTCCTGCTGAACATGCTTTTCAAATTCATCACAGCATTCTTTAAAGAGACTTTCAGCTGAAAATTCATTTTCTTCTTCCCCTACCCAATAATCCTTTTCATTTTTGTTTAAAGTAGTAGGTACATAAGAAGAACAATCCCGAGAATCTTCGGTCACACAATCATCAATATTCACATCAACTCTATCTTGAAGATCTTCCTCTCGAACAACAATAATAGAAAGAATTTCATGTTCACAACTAGAAGAATAAACATTTTGAATATATGAATGAAATTCTTCACAACAACCCTCAAGAAGAATATCCCGAGCAAAATACCTTTCACATCGATGATAGAATACTGTATGAAATTATTTTAAAGAAGATATGCTAGAAGGAGGTAAAGATCGATACCATTCACGAGCATCTCCTTCCAATGAGAAGACAAACATCTTCATGAGCACATCCTCATGATATATATCCAGTTGAATCATGCATTGATGAAATGTGATGAGATGATCTGAAGGATTATCTTCTTTCTTTTTTGCAAATCTTGAAAGGTGATCTCCCTGAAAATATATAGAAGGAACTGGATGTGGGAAACCAGGAACTGTTGAGAAGTCAAGAGGTGTAAACCTCCGAGCCAAAAGAGCTGCAAACGCTTTTGACATTTGATTATTTTGGAGTCGCCACTAAATCTGTCCTTCATGGAGTCGCCAGATAGATAATTACAACCAAATGATGTCCAAGCTTCGTCTATCATCAAAGCTGTATCTTATCGTCTCCCAAGGAAGATGAGTTTCGATCTCCTCTCCCCGACAACGACACCAATTTGTTATCACTCCAGGAAACTCTCCTAGGTTGTAAGTCAGAGATGCCTGGTAACTCAATATTTTTTGGAAATTATTTTCTCAATAATAGTGGGGGTTTTCGATCAAGATGAATATCTAACTCACTGGATTGTATCACAAGACTGTCTAAGCTTATTCAACAGTGCAAGGCCTTCAAGAGCTATTATCAGATAGGAGTATATCAAATAGATGAGAAACTAATCAATTAACCAGAACATACATACAGAAAACAATACATATGATGGGTCAAGCAACTAGTAAGGTTACTTATGATCCTTTGTTCACTAATCAAATGGTAAGATGAAAGTCACCTATGGACTATGTAAACTCAGATAAAGAACATAGTTCAACTCATAAGCATAAAACATAAAAGGAAAAGAAGATCTGATAATATCAATGAAAGAAGCTCGTTGGCTGAATATATTATAGAAAGAGTTTTTTTTACAAAAAAGTAGCATGTAGAACTCAAAATCGAACCCCTTTGGTGCTTCAAATGTCTTTGGCTTTATAGCCTTACAAGATGAAATCTAGATCCTTGAAAGATGGATCAGATTTGCTAAATATAGTCAAACCAAACAAGTGTAGGATGAGATCCTATAAAAATGGATCTAGACTTCTAAAAATGCAAAGTCAAAACAAAATATTCTATCTTAGGTGTCAAACTCTATCTTGATAGCCTTTATATCCTCCAAACTCTTTGACAGATGTAGAAAGTCTTCCAAGGCTGATGAATCCTCATAGGAAATTCGAATTTGCCACCTTTGGCAAAAAGACAGTTTTTTTGCTTATCAACTAGGTCACCATTTTCACTTTTCCACCTTCTTAAACATTAAATACATCAAGATAAAACCTTAAATCTGATGTATTTAATTATTATGCATCTTTAGAAACCAACCTCAAAAGATTTGGTTGAGAAAAAGTCAAATCTGTGCAAAAATATGACCTCGCTGCCATGTACAGGTTTCGGTGGTTAAGAGATAAAAATCTGGGCTTGTTAACCACCGAAAAGCTTTGTTTTCGGTGGTTAAGAGATAAAAATATGGGCTTGTTAACCATCGAAACCTGTAACTTTCAAAAAACAAATTTGTAGCGAATAAATTTGCATGAGAATCACAATGACTCGGCTTTTATTCCACGAATCCTTGTCCTTCATGAAAAACAAGTCGAGAACCTTGATCATTCAACCAAATTTGCTGCCCATGCATTCTTTGTCTGCAAAATCAAACTCTTCCAAAACTCGACATTCTTGATGAACTGGAAGCTCTGATTTCAGTGAAAGACCTCGATCTCTTCAATAATGTCTTGCTCCTGGCATCTCGGTGGATACGTTCGGATCCTGCATGTCTTGCTCACGATTTGGCAATTGCTTGTTGTCTTCATTTGCTTACGAGACATATCACACAATCTCGATATGTGTGGATGAAATAGCCGTTGATAAACACCACCACTCTCAGTGTATTGATGAACTGTAGTGCATGCTAGGCTGACGCTTTGATTTACATAATCTGTGGCTTAGATGTGGCTCTGTTTGACCTGATGACTTGGCGTGTTAAAGACTTTGACCAGCTGCAAAGCTAACACCTGTTTTATTCCATTTATTCGTGCACGTGATGAAACAATTAGTTTCTTTTCAGTTTTGGCACTTTCAGTAGTTAAACTAGACCCGAATTTAGCCTGTTAACTACCGAAAGCTCTGCTTTCAGTGGTTAATGAGCGCTTTTCAGGCCCGCATAAACCACCGAAACCTGAGATTCTCTCTTTTTCTTGAGAATACCAAATTCAATGCTTTTTCCAAGTTTATTTTTAGAAAATAGGCTCTCTAACAAGCCTATAAAAATTTAGAAATAAATTTTTGGACCTCTTCCTATAACTTAAAATTTGACAAAATGACAGTGCTATTTTAGGAGATAACATGTGGCTCCTACTCGGGGATGGAATCCTCCCAGTGAGGTTCCAAGAACAAGTAGCTCCAGTCACCTTATTGGTTGGGCTATGCAGTCATGTGGCCTGTGCAATTGGTAGCCTGCTCTGCTTATTCAACCAAAATCTGAAAACAATATTTGCATAGCCTTGAAATTGCAGTTCCATTGGGCATGGAGTTATCTGGCTGCCTTTGGCATTGGGCATGGAGTCATCTAACCTGTGCAACTGTTCTTCAGCAAACCTGTAGCTTGAAAACTTGTAGCCTGCCTATAGACTATCTGTTTATTCAACAACCAATAACTGAAAGAATCTACTTGCTCAGATGAAGAGCTTATTCTCCTATATACTCCTGATCCAACTACTGCAAATACATGTTTCAGGTATATACAAATTTCCAGAAAAATATTTCAAGCAACAAATTGCTTGACCCATCTTTATGTATACAACAAGGAACATGGAAGGAGAACAAAAGATACCACAAGAGAACTGCAACCGGCTCATGTTCACTGCTGCAAACCATGATGCCAAACTCTATAATATATGAAATTGCTAAAAACCATGAGTCCATCCATATAGCAATTGGATCATAAAATTTATGTATGACAATACCTTGCCATTTAAAGTCGAAAAGTTTCTTTCCTATATTAGTTCCATGACGTTCTTGATCTGATCTAGGACTATTGCCATATGCAATCTGCTCTTTATCATCTGGAATCTCAAAAGACATAACCTTTGAGTTTTTCAGAAAAGTATCATATTCAACCACAGATTTTTCAACATAATCATGTTGTCCATTAATTTGATGAAACAAATTGTATTCATGACAGAATTCTAGAGAAAGGATATCAGCTTTGAAAACTGAATGGTTGACTTCAGCTTGATGTTGTTCTTCGATAGGTAAAGAAAAAGGCTCTTCAAGATCAGATCCATAGCTATCATATATAGGCTGGATGTTGCTCAAATCAACATCATTTGATATAGAAATCTGATCTCCTTCGTCTGCATACTTATCAAAGATAGGTGAACAAAAAACCTCTATATCTAGCAAAGAAAGACAAGCAATCTTCAAATCCTTCTCATCAGTCACAGGCAAAAAAATGTCATAAGAAACCTCTTCATAAATTTGTGAACAATCCTCTTTTATAACTGATTCTTCATACAAATCAAAGGCAACATGTGCAACAGATATAAGATCTGATGCATCTACAGATATATAATTCTCATTATAACCATTTGTATCATGAAGATCTTCCTTAACAACATAACTTTCATCTCTGCAAACAGAAGAATCAATTGCTTCCTGTTGAACATGCTTTTCAAATTCATCACAACATTCTTTAAAGAGACTTTCAGCTGAAAATTCATTTTCTTCTTCCCCTACCCAATAATCCTTTTCATTTTTGTTTAAAGTAGTAGGTACATAAGAAGAACAATCCCGAGAATCTTCAGTCACACAATCATCAATATTCATATCAACTCTATCTTGAAGATCTTCCTCTTGAACAACAATAATAGAAAGACTTTCATGTTCACAACTAGAAGAATAAACATTTTGAATATATGAATGAAATTCTTCACAACAACCCTCAAGAAGAATATCCTGAGCAAAATACCTTTCACATCGATGATGGAATACTGTATGAAATTCTTTTAAAGAAGATATGCAAGAAGGAGGTAAAGATCGATATCATTCACGAGTATCTCCTTCCAATGAGAAGACAAACATCTTCATGAGAACATCCTCATGATATATATCCAACTGAATCATGCATTGATGAAATCTGATGAGATGATCTGAAGGATTATCTTCTTTCTTTTCTGCAAATCTTGGAAGGTGATCTCCCCAAAAATCTATAGAAGGAACTGGATGTGGGAATCCAAGAACTTTTGAGAAGTCAAGAGGTGCAAACCTCCAAGCCAAAAGAGCTGCAAACGCTTTTGACATTTGATTATTGTGGAGTCTCCACTGAATCTGTCCTTCATGGAGTCTCCAAATAGATAATTACAACCAAATGATGTCCAAGCTTTGTTTGTCATCAAAGATGGATCTTGTCGTCTCCCAAGGAAGCTGAGCTTCGATCTCCTCTCCCCGGCAACAGCGCCAATTTGCTATCACTCCAGGAAACTCTTCTAGGTTGTAAGTCAGAGATGCCTGGTAACTCAATCTTTTTTGGAAACTATTTTCTCAATAATAGGTGGGGGTTTTGGATCAAGATGAATATATAACTCACTGGATTGTATCACAAGACTGTCTAAGATTATTCAACAATGCAAGGCCTTCAAGAGCTATTATCAGATAGGAGTATATCAAATAGATGAGAAACTAATCAATTAACCAGAACATACATACAGAAAACAATACATATGATGGGTCAAGCAACTAGTAAGGTTACTTATGATCCTTTGTTCACTAATCAAATGGTGAGATGACATTCACCCATGGACTATGTAAACTCAGATAAAGAACATAGTTCAACTCATAAGCATAAAACTGAAAAGGAAAAGAAGATCTGACAATATCAATGAAAGAAGCTCGCTGGCTGAATATATTATAGAAATAGTTTTTTTTTAAAAACAGTAGCATGTAGAACTCAAAATCGAACCCCTTTGGTGCTTCAAATGTCTTTGGATTTATAGCCTTACAAGATGAAATCTAGATCCTTGAAAGATGGATCAGATTTGCTAAAAATAGTCAAACCAAACAAGTGTAGGATGAGATCCTATAAAAATGGATCTAGACTTCTAAAAATGGAAAGTCAAAACAAAATATCCTATCTTAGGTGTCAAACTCTATCTTGATAGCCTTTATATCCTCCAAACTCTTTGATAGATGTAGAAAGTCTTCCAAGGCTGATGAATCCTCATAGGAAATTCGAATTTGCCACCTTTGGCAAAAAGACAGTTTTTTTGCTTATCAACTAGGTCACCATTTTCACTTTTCCACCTTCACATTAAATACATCAAGATAAAACCTTAAATATGATGTATTTAATTATTATGCATCTTTAGAAACCAACCTCGAAAGATTTGGTCGAGAAAAAGTCAAATCTGTGCAAAAATATGACCTCGTTGCCATGTACAGGTTTCAGTGGTTAAGAGATAAAAATCTGGGCTTGTTAACCACCGAAAATCTCTGCTTTCAGTGGTTAAGAGATAAAAATCTAGGCTTGTTAACCACCGAAACCTGTAACTTTCAAAAAACGGATTTGTAGCGAATAAATTTGCATGAGAATCGCAATGACTCGGCTTTTATTCCACGAATCCTTGTCCTTCATGAAAAACAAATCGAGAACCTTGATCATTCAACCAAATTTTCTGCCCACACATTCTTTGTCTGCAAAATCAAACTCTTCCAAAACTCAACATGCTTGATGAACTGGAAGCTCTAATTTCAGTGAAAGACCTCGATCTCTTCAATAATGCCTTGCTCCTGGCATCTCAGTGGATATGTTCGGATCCTGCATATCTTGCTCACGATCTGACAATTGTTTGTTGTCTTCATTTTCTTACGGGACATATCACACAATCCCGATATGTGTGGATGAAATAACTGTTTATAAACGTCACCACTCTCGACGTATTGATGAACTATAGTGCATGCTAGGATGACGCTTTGATTTACATAATTCATGGCTTAGATGTGGCTCTGTTTGACCTGATGACTTGGCGTGTTAAGGACTTTGACCAGCTAAAAGGTAACACCTGTTTTATTTCATTTATTCGAGTGCGTGATGAAACAGTTAGTTTCTTTTCAGTTTTGGCACTTTCGGTAGTTAAACTAGACCCGAATTTAGCCTGTTAACTACCGAAAGCTCTGCTTTCGGTGGCTAATGAGCGCTTTTCAGGCCCGCCTAAACCACCGAAACCTGAGATTCTCTCTTTTTCTTGAGAATACCAAATTCAATGCTTTTTCCAAGTTTATTTTCAGAAAATAGGCTCTCTAACAAGCCTATAAAAATTTAGAAATAAATTTTTGGACCTCTTCCTATCACTTAAAATTTGACAAAATGACAGTGCTATTTTAGGAGATAACAGAAGGAGATGACTAAATTTTTCCATATCAATATCCAAGTCAATAAGACAAAGGTGGATGCTTCATTTGACTATGGTTCGTAGGTCAACCTCATAGAAGAGGATCTAATGAGTAAGCTTGGATTGGAAGTTCATGACCATCCTTTCCCTTACCCAATTAGATAGGTGAATACAGATGTAGAGCTTAGAGTCTTTAAGCAATGTAACTCCAAATTTTACATAAGTGCAAACTACACTGATGAAGTGGTAGTAGCTGTGGTGCCACTTGATGTGTGTGGTCGTGTTTAGGAACCCCTACATGTACATAAGGGATGTGATCTTCATGAGGAAAGAAAACCAATACCGCATGGTCAAGGATGGAAAATCCTTCATTATTATTGCACACAAAGGTAAATCCAACATCTCTCTAGTAAGTGCCAACCAAGCTAAGACATCGATTAGTTCAAGTCGGAAGGTCTGATTGCTCTTCTTGAGACAAGTCATTTAGGAGGAGAATTGGTATAAGTAAAGGCGTGTTTGGAAGGATGTACTAAGAGCACTGAAACACTAGTTGGAGGAGATTTTGAGGGTACAAAGAAGTGTTCCAAAAACCTAAAGGGATACCATCCAAGAGGGAAAGTAGATCATGACATATAGTTTTTCCCAACCTTCCATTGCCAAATATAAGATTGTATAGATAGTCCATATTGGATGCGGATGAAGTGAATACATCGTTGCATAAATTGTTGGAGCAAGGAGTAATTCAACCAAGCACCTCATGTTGTGGGTTAATTATCATCATAGTTCTAAAGGATGGAACTTGGAGAATGTGTATAAACTAAAGAGCTCTAAATAAGTTCACCCTAAAAAACCAGTACCCTCTTCCTAGGGTTGACGACTTGTCGGATCAATTACATCATGCCAAGTACTTCACCGAATTGGATCTCAAAGCAATAAACCACCAGGTACAATTCAAAGAAGAAGGTTGTTGGAATATTGTATTCAAGGTGAGGAAAGGTTTATATGAATGGTTGGTAATGCCTTTTGGGTTATGTGATGTACCATCAACATTATGTGTTTGATGAATGATGCATTGCAACCTTTTCTAGATTCATTTGTAATAATGTACTTCGATGATATATTGATCTTTAGCTCTACCTTCAAAGTACATATCTCACATATGATATAGGTATTAGAGACTTTGAGAAAGCATCCGTCGTTGGAAATCCTCAAGAAATGTGAGTTTTCCTAGCAATTCTTGGTGTTTGTGACTACATGATTGGTGGAGGGGAAATCTATATTGATCTTGCAAAGATGGAGGCCATTATCAAATGGAAAAATCCTATGATTATCACTAAAGTTAGGAGCTTTGTGGAAGAAACACATTTCCTTTGGAAGTTCATAACATCTTTTTTCTGTTGTTGGTTCACCACACCATGCAATAACATTGAGCAACAATACGTAACACCCTTGTTTCCCCCAGTTTGTAAATATAAATATATTGGCCAAGAGAATATGGCAAACTCGATATGTGTGAATGTTTGATTTGATGAACCTTTGTATAAAAGGTCAATGAATGTAATTTATGTTATTAATAGAAAATAGATAAGTGTTGCATGATTGCTGAAAGGGGGGTTTGTCAAGATAGACCACAGATGCTATGAGAGAGATGGTGAGGGGAACCAGGAATGGTTGAGATAACCCCCACAAAACCAGTACCTTGTTGGATTTAATTGCTCAGGACCAGAACAATCCTCTGATCCAGGGATGAATTACAGTCAGGCTGGTAGGTGGGAAGACCTCCCCAAGAGTTAATGAGGGGATTGGGTAGAGTGCCCATATGAAAGGATTTTAGACCTGACCATGGACTAGGAATTCGGGCCACACACAATCTTGATGAGGAATGAAAGAAAGTAAGGCATGGTGGGCAGAGGAAGAGCTGCAAAGTGAAACAAAGAAGAGAGACTAAGCTCTCAAGTTTGAGAAAGAATTGAGAAATGAACATGTTCTAGTCGCATGATGTGGCTAGCAGGGTTATGATACAAGTTGATAAACGAGAGTCCTGAGTGACTGAGAAAGTAATTAGGCAAGCCTCCTTGCTTGGTATAGAGAAACCCATTTCCAAGATCCTGTGGGAGGAGGAGAGTAACCTTCGTCCCTGATTATTGCTGAGCTGGAAGACAGAATTCTCTCTCAGAGCATCATGGTCTAGCTCGGGGGTGGCTAGTGGTAAATCCGTTAGGAGTGACTGAGCCTATGGTTGGATGGAAAGAGGCACCCCTTTTGACAATCACATCACGTTATCTAGTTCTGATAAGTGTTTTCATACTCTATGCATTGAATTGGAATAATGGATGAATGCATGTATTTATACATCCAAGAATGGTTTTTGTATTGAATGATCAAGTTATGTGTATGCATTTATCTTCTTGTGAACTTATGCTTCTGATTGATCGTCTATATGCCCCAACTTAGCTTTCGAGGTGTCATGGGACGTAAACCTGTAGGATGACTGAGATAGAAAGTATTGCATCAATCTGGCCCTGTCCATTTGAAGAGGATATCTTCTTCAGACTCCTTGTTTTGCGATCGAGATATTATACCCAAGTCCTTGGTAAGTTCACGATGAGGAAGTTGTGCTTAACTTGCGAGAGTTAGAAGGACCCATGTGACCAAGATCTAGGAACCCTATGCTAAGCCTAAGGGAGCCAAGTCCTTCTAGCTTCAGAGCTTCGGAATTCCTGTACTTCGGAGCATTGTCGGCCCTAATAGTCACAAACCGGTCGAAGGCGACTGAGAGTTACAGTTACCTGTAAGGTTGACCAGCGTTGGAAGGTTTCCCTAGTGGTTAGATGAACCTATCTTACCAACTAAACCGGGATCCAACACCCCATCGCGAAGTAGTGCGAGCCACCAATCGAGAATGTTTGTGGGTTCCCTCAGTCGTTGGATCTACACTGAGATGACATCGACGGAGTACCACTTCGGGAGAATGGAGATGCCATAGCATCAAACTCTCCGAACGTTGAAGTTACGAAGTAAAGGAGAGTTGTATATTTGGAGGAGATCGTCAGGAGCCTCACCTACTGTCCGATCATTCAAGAGGAGGGATCCACACATGATACTTTGACAAAGTCCTGCTTTGGGAGAATGGAGTGGAAGTAAATCCAAAAATCTCTGAAGGTCGGAGTTGCGAAGTGACCAAGACCGTAGATCTAGGGATCCTTCAGGTTCTTTCCTAGTTGTCCAATTTACGATGTAGTCAACCCAGCGTTGACCGCTTCGGGAGGACAAGGGTGTTGCAATGTCAAATCCCCTAAAGTTCAAAGTCGCGAAGTAATGTGGACATGGATCTAAGGATCCTTTGGGATCCCTCTCAACGATCGATATACAGGGGATGTGTGGCACTAGATCCTTTAGCATGTAGACTGAGCACTCTAAGGAATTTGAGGTGTGGGGTGTCAATAAGCTCTGAAGCCCGAAGTAGAGAGAGTCGTCGATTCGAGGACACTTCATGACTTTTCATAACCGTCAGATCTAGGCTATGGTCATCCCAACATTGACCAACTTAGGAAGAAAAGAGAAGTTTTGCATCGCAAAACTCTTGAAGGTCAAAGTCGCAAAGTAACGTTAGTCGTGGATCTATGCATCCACATGGCCAGAAATCGACCATGATATTTGAGGAATGTTATAAGGTTGTCAGTCAAGTGTGACGTGGCAAGACGGCATCACCAGGGTGACATGGACCCATGATCGAGGTGCCACATGTCAACTCGATATGTGCTTTGCGTAGACCCTATATGCCTATTGGAACGTGACACATGTCACCCCTGACCCTTCTACATGTCACCCCTAGTACGTGACCGCCTAGCCAAAGTGGTTGGTGAAGTGACCGAGACTCCAGAGGATTTGGGGTGTAGTGAACTCTGGGAGTCTAGGACTTCAGCACTCCAAAGGATTTGGGGTGTAGCAAACTCCAGGAGTCCAGGACTTCGAGACTCTGGAGGATTTGGGGTGTAGCGTAATAGAGGGACCCAAAAGGCTCGAAGGTCGGAACCACATGGAAATCTTACGATACTTTGGGATTTCGGGGCTCCAAAAGGTGTCGTGTGTAGACAATAAGGAGGCGTTTCGCGCCGAAGTGTCAAATTTCTTGTTGGTCTGTGTGTTAGACGCCTATGTGTTAGATGAAGATTGAGTCTAGTCGTGGGATTGGACGATGGATAGACTTCCACCGTGGATGAAGGAACTTGGAGACAATATGCATGAGGTGGATTCACGTAGACGCCACATGGCCCTCAACCAATGAACGCCCGAAGAACTTTGGGAAGCCATAACTTGCAACTCAAAGCTCAGATTTGAGCCCAGTAGTAGTCATTAGAACACTACGGGTAAGTAGAAGAGAATGAAGACCTCATACAAAGGATTTGAGATGTTAAGGAGAGAAAAATTTTGATGCCCCATCCCTAGTTAAGATACTCAGGGATCAAGTGTGTTCCATTCTACTAGGAAAGAATCAACATAAATATTTTAAAGAGCTAACAAAGATTATTCAAGCACTAGTTTATTAGAGATATAAGGCTTGCTATGTAATAAAGTCACTTTATGACTTTAGAACATGTTAATGGTCACTTTTTGTGTAATGCAATCTATCCCACACTCATAAGTGGAAATGATTTTCTTAATGAATAATGACATATAAGGAGTAACTTCTTTGTAATAGATGCATCGATAATTCATTGATAATATCACATGGTGTTATTGTGAATGTTTTTCTTTGAGCTTGGTTGTGTGACTCAACCCTATCTAGGCTTTCCTCATTTAATGATCTAACTCATTTTGTAATATGGTATCAGAGTAAGAAGTCACATCAAGAGTCTTGGGTCTTTGAAATACAAGGGTTCCACTCTTGGGACTTCAATAGTCTGAGAGCCACAAAGTGGCACAATTCGAGGGTGTTTAGCAACGAGTTCACTCAGATTCGAGTTTTTTTTTGTCACGATTTAATGAAGGATCCTTTTTAATTTTATATTATCAAACAACTTGAAGAAGTCAAGGCAGTAGTTGATGCAGAGGATTCCAAGGCTATTCTCCTGAATAGTTTTGCGCCTAAATACAATAGTGTTATCTTTACCCTGAGTCAACTACCTTCACAAAATTATGGATGAAAATATTGCAACATTGCTAGTAGAATAAAAGAGAACCATTGAAGGTGATAGACAACTGGAAATTGCATTCTATGCAAGAATCAACCGCAATAGATCAATAAAAGACAAAGAGGAAATATAATGCCACTATTGCAAGAAGTTGGTGTATACAACTTGGAATTGTAGACAATGAGTCGATTACGTTCTTAAGGGAAAGGTCAAAGATCAACAACATATAGTGAGTGTATCCATGATTGAAGATCCACCAGATGTTGACAATGGTGAATAATCTACTGAAGAAAAGTGATTTTATGCATTTTAGAAAGCCCACACTTTGAATACACGAAGGGATCAGTTAACAACTCAAAATTGATTGTTTCCCAAGTAGTTCAAATTTTTTGGATCTAGGGAAAGATCCCTCATTAGTTGGAGATAATTGCATGTATATTGCAATCTACCGTGAGGTTATGCGACATGCATGTGGATTGTTGTCAAATAATTGACTTCAATATATTCTTGATTCGAGAGCTTGGGGATGTGGATTCTGGGAACTCAAGAATTCAACTCAGTAGCTACACCTTTACTAGGGTTACGAGGCAGCTTGATGGAGCTCAAATTGGTCAAGGAATTGTGTTCAAAGAAGATGCTTCTAAAGGATGTTACCTATGTTTAGTGTTCAATTCATGTGTTTTACATTAAGTATATGTATTTGATTTCAGTTTGTTTCAAAATTGTACGCCTTATGGAGTGTATAAAAGATATAAGGCTTACTATGTAATAAAGTCACTTTATGAATTTAGGATATGTTAATGTTCACTTTTTGTGTAAAGCAATCTATCCCACATTCATAAGTGGAAATGATTTTCTTAATGAACAATGATATATGAGGTAAACTCCTTTGTAATAGATGCACCAATTATTCATTGATAATATCATGTGGTGTTATTGTGAGTATTTTTCTTTGAGCTTGGTTATGTGACTCAACCCTATATAGTCTTTCCTCATTTAGTAATCTAGTTTATTTTGTAATATAGTTTTCGCACCGCCCAATTTGCATAAGCAATTTGAAGTGGATACATGTGCAAGTGGGTATTATTATCACGTGATTTGTACTTGTGCAGAGCCCACCACAAGTAACCCAAATCTTGTGTAACTATAGGAAATCCTACCATTGTCACCTTAGTAAGAAATCCCCTCGTTTTAGTGATGGAAGAGGTCCACCACAAGGGAGGCTTCGTTGGTGACCTCAAGGAATCAAAGTAGCAAGTAATGTAGCCAAACCTAGTCCCCCCTCTCTTGATCACCTAAGTCAAAGTCTGTGTCTGTGAGATTGAGGAAGAAAATGATGTTTTGAGTACCTTCTTGGTAAAAGAACAATTTATAGCATATATATGATATTTCCAAGTACCAGTATGTAATATAGACATGAAGAGATAATAGATAATGAAATTTAATGATGGTTGGTACAAAATCGCATCAATAGATTAGTTTACAATAGCAATTAGAATTTTGTAACAACGACAAAAAAACTATATCAGAATTGCACAAAATTACAGTGAAAACTTAACATATATCCAATAATTCAATTCCCAATTGTTCTAAGCAAATTATGAGTATATTCAATTAATGTTAGACTAGTGTATGCAACAAAATGAAGTGAATCGGATGGTTGTAGAAAAGTTTTGCAACAATGACAATGAATTTAGTGAGTTAGCTTAGGTTAGAGCTAGGAAAATTTAGTAAAAGCTTTAGAGAATGATAAAAGAGAGTTGTTTGATCACTTTCTTTCAGAAGAGAGCAAGTAAACTAGTGCCTTTAGGGATTATGGAGTCTTTACAACAACAATATAATGTAATTGGAGATGATGATAGAAATGTCTAATGGATGGAGCTTGAAGTCTAAGGTGCTAGCACTTTAGGGCCTTAGATTTCAAACCAAGAAATTTGCTCATGAGAAAGCACTTTTGGGCTCTAGAAACTTCTCCTCCTTCCTTAGATTATTTAATAATGTCAACAAGAGTCTAGAATAAAACTCCTAAAGTCCTATCACTTTAGGGATTTAGGAGTTTAACCTACGTAGTATTTCCTTCACAAATTTATGGATGAAACAATATTGTGAGAGGAGGAAGCACCTTATGCTCCTCTCTTAGGGTTTTAACCAAGCAATAAATCTTCATTATGAACAAGTAAATTCACAATAAAGCATTAATGGCATGAAAATTGCAGAAATTTACTTCACCAAGACAATGACAAGTACAAACCCTAATTTGCAGAAAATTCCTCTAAAAAATAAGCAAGTACACATCCAAACTTGTCCTCCAAAGGTAGCACATGAGTAAAATAGACCAATAACCCCAAAAAGGGAGAAAATTTTAGACCACTTCTCACTTGTGTGAGAGAAAAGTGTGATGATAAAATTAAATGTTGGCTAGCCATATTTATATGGGAAATCCTAGCCATGAAAAGACTATCCAAAATTCATGTCTCTTTGCAAGAGGGTTGAATTTTCAATTTTCCCTTTCAAATTTACAAATATTAGATTTTACATCAAACGAAACCCTAGAAGGGTGATTTCATACCCTAAGAGGGCGACATTGAGCTCTAGGAAGGTGATGTTGAGGTTGCAAGGTGGAACGTTGGGCCTCCCAAGGTCATACATCAAGCCATCTAGTGCCAAAGTGTCATGCCAGGTTTCCTCCTTCATCAAACCATCTATGGAATCATCTCCATCGAGCCCTAGCCCTCCAAGGGTGACATCATGGGCTAGGCAAGTGACATCTAGGCCTCCAAATGCCAACGTTGAAGTGGAGGAAGGTGGGATCTCATCATTTATCCATGCCAAATTTCCTCCATAGGCAACGGCCTCCATCATCAAAGTGCAACGTCCATCATCTCATGTTCCCCATATGTTGGATCTAGCATCCATCTCTAGGATCCAGCTGCTCATGAAGGTTCAAATGAAGTCATCTCCCCATGAATACATGTTCACCAGGAAAGGCCCTCCAAAGACAAGAAAGTATGCCCTCCAAGGGCCCACAAGTCACAAGTATCATGCCAGGTAAGCCACATCTAATACAAGAACCACCCAAACATGTGCATCAAACCCCCCTTTTCAAATTAAACAAATGCTCAAAGACCTTATAATTTTTTCCTAGTTTAGGTATGGGAGGGGTGTCATGGTGTCCTATTGGGTAAGCCAATCCCCAAGTCAAGGGATGTTTCCCAAGAGGAACCTATCTAAGTCATGTAGTGAGTGTGAGGTGGATTTTGGGGAAATACTTCTAGTTCTAGGGTCCTTGACATACAAGGGTTTGTATTGTCTCATTTATGGGTGCCTTTATAGGGAGTGTGCTACATCCTTCGTTTTCAGTGCAACCCTTTTCCAATCCCTTTGTCATTTAATTTATTAGAGTCCGATCATTGAGTACTATATGCAAGGGAAAGTAAAGAGTATTGCAATGCCACTTGAAGATAGAATACATTGAGTGCCATGTTCATTGGAAAGTAAAAGAAACCACAATGCATCCCCTCGACAAGAGGGACATTTATTAATTATGTGATTTATTTTGCAAGTCCTTCACTTTTTGGTGAAGTGTTTCATTGTTCCCATGACCTCAGGGCGAGCATATAGAAGGATAATGATTGGATTTTATCTTTTTCCAGCTACAACACCTTTGGGCCTTCAACCCCTTCTTTCCATGAAATGAGGTACAATCCCTTCTTAGGTCAATGAACCCGAAAACCCAAAATATAAAGAAATAGAGTGGTAGAATGATGGAAGGTGGTAAGTATGGAAGGGAATGGTACAATGACCCTTCAAAGAACCACCCAGGGGAAACCCTTTTCCCGAGGGTGACCTACTTACTAGGATATGATGTCACTCACTAAGGTGAAACTGGGAGAAAGGTATAAATTCCAAGCAATCATTCCATAATCAAGAAAGGATTATTTGCAACATGCTCAAATGCTTCAAGTATTGAAATGACACTTACCACAATACCATACTCGTTACCTCATGAAGCAAGATTTTTTGTCTTCTTAGGCCACGCTGATGTGGTGGATGATTCTCTGTTGTTGGTGATGAATGATGATGTGATAAAAAATAGGAGGGGCCTTGAGAGCTATGCTGGTCAATCTGACTCTAGACACTCCATGTATGCTACCTATGGGCCTCGAGAGACAATCTCCTTAGTTATCCCTAGCCTGGGGGGTAACATGTATGTTATGGGAGAAGAGTTTATGCAAGGAGGTGAGCCAAAGTGCTACCATTATGAATTGTTTCATGGAAAAATATTAAACTACCATACATATGACAAGTTGCTCTATGCTCTTGTGTGATATGTTAAGAAATGAAAGAATCATTTGATAGGAAAGGATACCATAATCATTACCAATCAATCTGTCATCATCAAAGTGTAAAAGTCCCAAGCACTCATATGATAGATTTGTGTAACTAGGGGGTTGGCCATTGTCGCTTGACCAACTCCCCTATGCTCTTTAGGTCGAATCTCCTCCAGCTCAAGGGAGAATAAAACTATGAAATGCAAGGTGATGTGAAGTGTAATTTCTAGCAAAACAAAGTTACAAAAGTTGCAAAAATAAAGTGGTTGGGATGATTAGAAATCAATGTCTAATCCATTGGGTTAATGGGGTCATAACAAAGATCAAATGGGAGGTTGTTCTAAAGATGAAAAGATGATCACATAGCTGAAAACTACAAGTTGCATGAAATCCTTTGTTGATGTCTTAAATTGCATAAATATATTAAGGGATAGAACTAGAGTAGATACTATCCAACATTCAAGGAAATTACAACTATCAGGGACAATGTCAAGGTGCATTCATCCAAAAGTAGAGAAAAAGATGCAAACATGAGCTCTTCTCCAATGACAAACCAGAGAAGTGAGAAAGCTTCTCTTTAAAGAGAGTTTCTAGCTCAACCTCTTACAATAAAAATTAATATTTTCTATATTCTAGAAGGTGTTAAAGTGTACAACTCCTCAATGTGGTTAATTGGCTCTGATAAGTGAACCTTCATGATATTCCATGGCATAAATAAATAAAACTGCATGAACCTTATGCCATCCAAAGAGATATAATTCTATCTTGAAATATAATGACGCTCAGTCCATTTGAATAGTCAATGGCATAGAATGAGCCATGAGGAAGAGTCACACGTGTGAAAATTGAAGACCATGCATTAAGGTAAAACTCGCCAGGCAAGAGGAACCCATCAAATGACCAAGTAAGGAGTACAACCAATCAACAAATATGGTTGGAATTACCTCAAGGGTCAACAGTGGCTCATGGAATTGAAAGAATCGAAGAGTCTCAGGGTTATCTCAAATAAGAGTTTGTAATCAATAAGTTTAAATTATCTATAATTTTTCTACAATAATTAAGTGGATGAAGAGGTATGAAAAAAAGAGAGATGAAGTATCATTAGTAGTAACACAATTTCAGAGAAATATGTTGATATTATGGTAGATGCGGGAGGTATTTACCTCCACGTGTAAACCTGACGAGGATAGAATACTCCGAGAAGCAAGAAGAAACCCTAATGAGTTGGCTAATAACCTTAGAAGACTTGTCGTCTCAAGAAGATAATTTATATTAGGTTATTAGCCTCCAAGAGAAAAAGTCGGCCAGAAGAAATAATATATACTGAACAGACAGATACCCAAAATGAGAAGACGGCCCAGTCAGTTAGCCAGATTTACTATAAATACAGGAGGCCAGTCTTCATTTTGGCAGGCAGTCTCAGAATTGCAGAGCATCACTTGTGCGCACTGCAGTGCCCAATTTTATGCGTAGGTTTGGAGGAGAGATGCAATTGCAGCTACTGCAGCTAGCAGATCAAGTTTGGCTTGGACTATCTATTGGTTAGGGCTTGGACTATCTGATCAGCTCTTGTTGGTGCGCTATCCTTGGGGTAAGGTGAGCTACCCTTTGTTTGGCTATCTAGCCTAGGGTTTTCTTCTGGAGTGATTCTCTGTCAAGGTTAAGGTGCTTGGAGGGTGGCTTCAACCTATGGTTGGGTGACAATAGTGATATTGTCAATGGTAAAACGAGCACATCCATTATATTCTAATAGGTCATGGGACCACACCTCCTTCATTCATTCTAACTGCTAGAAAGAAACATATCCAGAAGGATATTAAGCTCATTGAAGAACTGCCGCTAGGGTTTCTAACAGGAGCAGTCACCAAAGCACTGTTGCTAGGGTTACTAGCAGGTGTAGTTGCAGAAACCCTGATCCTCTCGTTGAGGCACCTTAAGTGAAGGGATTGACCTAATTTCTGGATAGATCAATGTGCCCTAGCCTAGCGCTTCTCCTGGTACTCTCAGCAAGCCAAGACGTCAAGTTTGAGTTTTTGGTCAAATCTAGGGTTGACCAAGTCAAAGAAACCATGACTTACTCTATGAAGTCAGAAAACAAGTTAGATGGAGATTATAACTTCAGAGCATGGAAGACAAGGATTGACCTCATCCTTGCCAAGAATAAAGTGTTGGATATCGTGAAAGGAAAGATTGTGAAACCATAGTTTGAAGAAGGAACCGCAGAACGTTGCAGTTATGGAGAAGTTCAAAGAAAGTGACATCAATGCTATGAGTATCATAGTGGAATCTATAAAAGACCACTCGATACCTACATCTCCCATCTTGACTCATCGAAGAAGATGTACGATGCCCTAACAAATCTCTTCTCAGTCATAAACATTGGACAAATAATGAGTCTGAAGAATGAGCTATGTGACATGAAGATGAATGATGATGACAACATAACATCATACTTTGTGAGAATCTCCTAGTTAAGAGATCAACTACAAGCTATTGAAGAAATCATTTTAGAGAAGGAATTGGTAATCATAGTACTCAATGGTCTTCCAAAGACATGGGATGCATTTTCTGCAAGCACGAACACAAGGAAGGAGTATCCTACATTTGAAGAAGTTTGGACTTGATGTGCTCAAGAAGAATCCAGGATCAGTGAAAAAGAGAAACCCCAAAAGAAGTACGATGATCAAGCCTTCATAGCAAGATTCAAGAATTTCAGGAACAAAAGGAAGTTTGGTTCAAAGAGGAAGACAAATCAAGAGAAAGATATTTCAGAAATACAATGCTTCAACTGTCGAAAGTATGGTCACTACAAGAATCATTGTCCCGAGCTAAAGAAAAGGAAGGGGACACACAAAGCATCAGTTTTCGAAGAAAAGGAACCTACAAATAAGACCAAGTAGGATGAAAGAGACTTCTTCTTCTGAAGGTAACAATACTCTTCTTAGTTCTTGTACATATCTTGTTTGCATAATCTCTATACATATATTGTATATCTATCTCTTAAAAATATGTTCCAAGAAGAACTATATCTATGGAAGAACAACAAGATAAGGATTGCTATCACTATACAAGAAAGGATGAAATATATCAAACAAATCTTGTGGAAGCTATTACAAGATAAGCCGAAATCAAAATCAATCTTGCAGAAACCTAGAAGAAAGAAGTCAACAATCAAGAGAAAATTGGAGAAAGATTTATGACACTTTGCAGAAGACAATAAGGATGCAGATGAAAACTTGGACTCTCCTAGATGGAGGGAGCCGGTTATATATCACCATAAAGAAGAGCATGTATTCATACATGAAGCAAGTATTAGGAGGGAGCTAATCCTACGATCCATTGAAGATGATTAAGTATATATCCATGGTAGCAAACATGAAAATCAATACGTGTTCAGTTCGACCTTAGAATAAGTCTTCTTCGAAGAAAGGCCTTAAAGTATCCCTAGTTGTCCATTCACATCCATGATCCTATGATGAAAGGAAAAAGTGGAATCTTTAGGGCATGGAATCTATAAGAAACTCCATGGACCCAAGATCTAAAAAAAAACATAAAGAAGAACATGAAGATTCCAAGAAAGAAAGAGAAGCCAGAACAACTAGTCATTGTATTGAGAATCACAAGATTACCAGCCTGATATGAACTCACTAAAAGCAATCAAGCAGAGGAACTAAAAGTCGTGATGAAGAACAGTGTATGGAAGACTTATGAATGAAAGCATTGCGAGATCTAGAACTAGAGGTTCTCCCAGACGGAGGGAGAAGACTATGATGATTACTTGCTCCAGAAAACCAGACATATCTCTACATGAGTCATTATATCATCCGCAACATCCATGAGTTGGAATTCTACATCAACATAAATGCAAATACTGTTCTCCAGAGCAATTGAACAAAGAGCGTATGAAGAACAACCTCAAGACTTTGAGGCATACCAGAAAGAGACCCTTGTATGCAGATGGAAAAACATAACTTGGTGGAGAACCTCCAGTGCACAACCGAAGCGTGGTGAAGATTTTCTATAACAGAGATATTGTATCAAGATGATTACTCAATATATCACATCTCATGATGACAGAAGAAGTGCCACATGGATATGTTCCAGTATTCCAAACAATGATATACTTTATTGATCAGAGCTACATGAAGCCTTCAGAGAAAAACCAGTGTTCCAGACCAAAGTACATTTGAAATCAAGCATCACATTATCCATGATGAAGTCCAGAAAGGAGAAACTGGTTCTCCAATACATATCTCCACAGATGAGCAGATAAGCAGAAATTTTGGTAAATCTTCTATCCAAGATGAAAGAGTTTGCATACTCAAGTTGAAGCTCGTGGAGACGACTTCCTTATTGAAAAAGGAAGAGATGAATCCCAGGTTGGGAGGGAGCACTGATATATATTGATTTATGAACAGTCATTTTTTCAGTTTGAAAAATGGTCCATGATGAGAAGTTTCCTTTCCAATTCAGAAATTGGATTGAGATTTCTAACGGACAAACATTTTCTAGTTCGGAAAATGGTCCAGATTGTTGATGTACCATAGACAACGAATTTCCATTGTGGTTAACATGGGGAGTGGTCTAGGGCAGTTTCTCTTCTTGAGGGTTACTCAAGAAGACTAGCCCACCTCACCGGACAACGACTTCCCATTGTGGTTAACATGGGGAGTGGTCTATTATGGAGGTTGGTACAGGACAGTCTTTTCCTCTTGTGGTTAACAGTGGAAATGGTCCAGATAGTCATTCCTTAGGGTGTATTCATTCTCTCCAGGTTTCACTTTGTTTAGTGCCAGAGGAATGGCCCAGGGTGGGGAATGGTCCAGGATCAACAATCAGAGATAGAAATTCCTTAGGGGGGATTCATTCTCTCCAGGTCACACTTTGTTTAGTGTCGGAGGAATGGCCCAGGGTGGGGAATGGTCCAGGCTCATAAATCAGGACAGTTATTCTTCCTTGCTTGAGAAGAATAGTCCAGATAGATCATCATTGAGGTCTTACTTTTGAGGGCAGATGCTCTTCCGAGATCTCACAGATGTGAGTGGAAGAATGGCCCAGATGATTCAGTTGTATATCATAACATTGTTTTTGTGCAGGTTGATATCAGATATTGTTATGAAGACAATAGATGTATACTACTGTGGTGGATGTTGTAAGGTCTCTTCAAACAGAGCCTTATAAAACAAAAAAAAATTGATTAGAGAAATGTTATCCTAACATTTTCACAATATATATATACCTCTAACTGATGCTACTATTGTTCTCCAACTCTGCTTGATGCTCTACCCAAAACCATCTAACCACCCAGCTAGCTAGGAACAGAGCCTCTCTGGCTCCCTAGCTCCAGGATTCCTGGCCCCCGAGCCCAAAACTCCTAGCAAAAATTGCCCCCTTGTAACATTCCTACCACAATCTTCTCTAGCCAAAACCCATAATACAGTTTTCCAATCCCCCCCCTCAAAATATCCCTTAAAAATGCCCCAATACAGTCTCCTAATATGAAAATAATGCTCCCTGCAAAAAGTCCCCTTCTCTCGAGTGTTTCCCCCCTCATATCCTCCTTTTCCTGTTTCCCCATTCATCGCCTTCTTCCTTTCATTAAGACTCGCCCACCTTATCCCTCCATTCAATGCCAACCACCTTATCCCCTTCTCCTTAATGGTTCCATCATTCAATATGTTAAGTTTTCATTTAATAAATTAAAATTTATTAAACTTAAATTCATTAACCAAATATTTAATGAGTTAGTTAATTAATTAATATACATTAAACAATTAATAATTCAGGACAATTAATTAATTAATTAATTAAACTTAATATACTTTAAACAATTATTTAACTATGACAATTAATTATTTAACTAGGGTTGTTACATACACCCACCCTTCAGGAAACTTCGTCCTGAAGTTAAAGTATTTTAAGATACAAGGGAAAGACACAGGGTTCACACTTTCATATCCAATAACCAACATTATCAGTAGGTAAGCCAAGAAAACTCATACATACTAGTGTACATGTGCAATAAATGCATGTGTAGCTAGTACATACAAGTCTCTTGCATGTACTAATAACAATAACTATCACCTCTATAGTAATTTTTGTATGCATCCAATCCATTCAACAAGACTATTCATTGTATAAAAGATAATAACCCAATCAAATGTTTGTGAATTCCCTTAATTACAATTATCTAGCTCAACAATGTTATTTAGACAATTGTAGTTTAGTTAAGTAATTATGAATATTCATATATACACATTTTATTTTCAGAAGGAAAAACAATAAATTCCACCATAAGGCAAATCTCCATACACTCTCAACTATTTCTACTCATCCTTCCTCCCTAACTTACTTCCATCTTCCATTCCTATCCTTCCTCTGCTGGACTATCTTGGAGCGTCAACTATATTGACCTAACTTCAAATAGAACTCGTAAGCGAAAGTGTCAATATCTTGACCAAGCTTCCCCAGCAGGCAACACCATGAGCTAACACCGTCCTCCCATGACTCCAGGTTTCAGAGGATACATGGTGGGAAATGCCTCCACCCCTCCTAACAGGACTAGGGTTCACACCCTACAATGGAATATGAAATGGCACCTTGTTGCTGGGAGTTTTTTCATCGTTTATTCGGTTTTGGGCAGTTTCACCTCTTGAAATCCTACACTGGTCCACATATCATAGCAATGTATCCAAACCAATATAATTTCACATACAAAGATTCATACCATATTGTTTCTCGGCCAGTGGTCATGACATCCACTTTGATCATCATTATCCCTTGGCTACTTCATAGCCCAATAACCTGCAGATTAGTCTGTAACACAAACTCATACATATCTATGCATTATCATCATGTAATTGCATACAACCATAATTTCAATTCAGTATCCGTGTACCAACAACTTCAACATCAAAGTTTTCAAGTTAGAAATAGATCTCATAATATCCCATAATTCAATTAACGTCACCCATTCATAAAATTATCATTTACATAATAGATTGCATCATATCCAACATCATTCAAATAACATTTAAACCTTCATAGGATTCACATTCACGTAGTATATCGCATCCTATCCTTCATCATCAATAACATTTTAAACATTCATAGAATTTACATTCACATAGTAGATCACATCATATCCATTCATCATCAATAACATTTAAATATTCATAAAATTTACATTCTCACAATATATCGCATCATATCCATCATTATTCAAATACATTTAAACATTCATAAAGGTGCATACGTCTTAAAATTTCAAGTGTATCATTTAATAGTTTCACTGTGAATAGAAAATAAAGGTGTTTAGGCCTCAGGTAATCCTAGCTGTCTAAGTCAAAAGGTGGCATTACATACACCCAACCTTCGAGAAACATATTCTCGAGGTGGTCAAAAAAGTGAGGGATAATCTCGTCGTAACGTCTCGGCATATTCCCAAGTAGCAGATTCTAGACTAAATTTGTCCCACTAGACCTTAACTTGGTCTACCAGACGGTTCCTGAGTTGTCGAACTCTACGGTCCAATATGCATAATGGTTCTACCGTGAGGGTTCCCACGTCCGATACCTGCAATTCCTTCCAATTTAGTTTATGTGATTCATCAGCAACATAATGTCGTAGAACATATACATGAAAAACATTATGAGTTTTATGCAAGTGGGGTGGCAGTATGAGACGATAGGCAACGGGTCCAATTTTCTCTTGGATTTTGAATGGTCCTATAAATCAAGGTGACAACTTTTTCCCCTTCCCAAACCGAATGGTACTCTTATTAGGCCTGATATGAATGAAAACCTAATCTCCCACTCTATAACTTCGATCAGTCTTGTGTGCATCTGCATAACTTTTCTGTCTATCCTGTGCTTCCTTTAGTCTCTGCCTAATCTGAATCACTTGTTCCTCCATCTATTGAATCAACTCTGGCCCAGCTGTTACTTGGTCTTCTAACCTCTCCTAACTCAATGGCGTTCTGCATGGCCTTCCATACAAAGCTTCATAGGGTGGCATTCTGATGGAGCTATGAAAATTGTTATTGTAGGAAAACTCTACTAAAGGTATGTACTTCTCCCAATGGGTTTGATTATCCATGACATACATCTTAAGCATGTCTTCCATAACCTGATTTACTCTCTCAGTTTTCCCATCTGTTTTAGGATGATAAGCTGTACTTAAGTTCAATTAAGTCCCCAACGCTGACTGCAAACTTGTCCAAAACCTAGAAGTGAATCTGGAGTCCCTATCTGAAATGATCTTCTTAGGTATCCTATGCAAACGGATGACCTCACTTACAAACACACGTGCCACATTAGTGACATTGTAAGTGTCTCTAACCAGAATAAAATGAGCACTCTTGGTTGACTTATCAACTATTACAAGAATGACATTGTGTCTATGAGATGTGAACGGCAATCCCACAACAAAATCCATAGAAATGACTTCCCACTTGGGCATAGGAACATCATGTGGTTGTAGGAGACCTACTGGGTGATGGTGGTCAACTTTCACTTGTTGAAATTCTAGGCATTTGGCGACGAAACCCGTGCGCTCCAACAAAAATTAATCTAATCCAAAAATAAATTTTATTAGTATTGTAATGTTATGTTAATTACACATTTGAATTAATTAGTCATTTAATTAATTAATCACTATTCATTTAATCCATTAATCACTATTATTAATGCTTTGTAATTAAGTTAAAATTTGAAATTAGTTATTTAAAATAATAAAAAATTTAAAATTGAAATTAATCATTCTAAAATTTAAAATTTGAAAACAACCACAAAAATGTTTTAAATTATTAAAACCCAAATTTAAAGTAATTAAAATAAATTTAAAGTGATTAAAATAAATTTAATAAATTTAAAGTAATTAAACAAAAATTAAAATAAATAACATAATACATAAACAAAAAATAAAATAAATAATTCATGGTAAAAACTCAAGGCAGCGGTGGGTCCTCGCATGAGGTCCACTTGTCCCCTCCCTCTTTTCTTGCTTGTTTAACATTTAATTAAATAATAAAAAGAAAAACTACTAAAACCCTAACAAACCCTAATCACCGAGGTTTTCCCTACTCTTGTCGCTCCACCCATGGTCTTCTCTCATGGCTTCTCCTTGTCGGGCATTTGATGGCTCGTGGTTTGGGTGCTGGTAGTAGTGGCTACCATTTCCATTGCTTCAGCGCAACATCATACCTACCTAAAGGTATAGGCATGATGCGTTAAGCACTGTAACGTGATGCGTTCAATACTATATCACTCCTTCGTGAGTTCCTCCTTCGTGGTCTCTTGCCCCTTGTGGTCTTTCTCCTTGGCGCCTTGTTTGGGATGTCTCATAACTTGGTATGCGTTGCACCTTGTTTGGGATGTCTCGTGACTTGGTATGCATTGTCAGTTGTTCCGTTGGGTTTTTTTTTTTTAATCAGACACAATAATGTGTGGCACATTGGTATGATGCATTGTGCGAGGTCACTGGTATTGGTGGGAGGTCAGGGGGTTGGTTGCCCTCGCCTCCACTATTTTTTTTTTCTTTCTATCAGATGCGTAGTGCAACGCAGTCGTGCCCTTGTGGGCTCTCCTTGGTGGCTGTGTGTGCTCGGTGGGTATGGAGTCGTGGGCTCGCCTGGTGGTTTAGTAATGAGACTTGTAGAATGGCATCGGGCTTGGTAATGAGCATTGGGATTTGGATGTTGAATTGTGGACTCGGTATATGTGTTAAATCATGGACTTTGGTGCTTGTATTTGGGCGCTGACTGGTTACTGGTCGCGGGTTCAAAACCCATGAGCCCACACCTTTTTTTTTTTAAGTTTTCGGCTGGGCCTGTGTGTGTGATTATGTTGTGCCCTTCGGGCCAATATTTACTCAGTTCTGAACTTCATTGACTAATGGGCAAGTTTCTCTAGTGGGTGAGAGATGCAATACTTTCCATGACTTTGTATGCATGCTAAGCAAGTTGATGTCTCTATCTTGTTATCTGAAATGCTCAGAGAGTCAAAACACCATTTTAATTCTGCGATTATCTAGAAAGAAAGACTAAGCAAACCATTCAATGCTGGAGCTTTCCTTTGGGTTTTCTAGAGGGTAATCTCTATGTTTATTGTGTGCTTAATGGTTGTGTGGTTGTTTAATTGCTGGTGGAGCTCAGCTCACAGTAGCAATGTTAGTATACATCTCATATATACAAAATTTTAGAGTAGTTTATGCATGAAGAATACTTTTTGAAGTTCTTTTTTTTTTATTTTTATTGTGTTTTGGGTTTATGAATTGATGGATCAAATACGTAAAAAAAAAATACAATACAAAAAAAAATTGACTGTACCCTATACATACTGTACTAGAATTTTGACGTGCTAGTGCCAAAATCTGTACAACAAAGTGCAATAGAGACAAATCTTGCTACTATGGTGGAGCATACCACTACCATAGGGAAATAGAACCTTGGTAGGCTGCTTAACACTACATCAACTGCTAAACACTATGTCCTTGCATTAGTGAATCAATGCCCCATTGGCAATTTTCCTTTATATATATTTTTTCTCTCTTTTAAATTTTATGATTAGCGAGCCTATACCTAGGATTTCCTCTTTGTTGCATAGTTTTTTTTTTTTTTTTTAAAGCTTAACATGTCATCACTATCATAGGCATTCTTCATCTCTTTTAACAATATTTTGATGTGAGGACTGCTTCACACAAACCCCATGTTTACAGAAATGGGAAACAAAACAACAGTGAAACTAGAAATGGGGGGCAGAGTGTTTCGGGATTAGAAGCAATTCTCCTTGCACTTTGTGTATTATCTTATGTAACAGATAATTTACTAATTTAGTGAATAAAAATCTATACAAGACTGAAAAGTAATCTACCATATCTAAGGTTGTAGATCTTGGTGTTATAAATCACATCACATTCATTTCTTAAAGCGTAGATGTCCCTTTTTTTTTTAAATAATACATGGCTATTTTTTATTTTATTTTATCAATTGTTATCCTGTGCAGAGAAGTTACCATTTCTGTTCCTTGGATAAAGTAGTCCACAACACCATTTCGGGTAACATAACACAGACCCATATTTCCAAGAAATTACATGAAAGAGTTACATTTAGGTACTATACTCTCTGATGCTAGGGCTACTTTGATGACAAGGTTACTTTGCTTTCTGGTGTTAAGGCAACTGTGCATAGGTCAAGTATCTTCAATTTTAGTAGATTGAATGTCTTCATATAGATTAAATTAGTATGTTCCATAAAAAAAACATAAAGCAAACCATTAGCTAACCTATGAGTGGTTAAAAGTTTTGTAACACAACCCAAATTGGATTGCAGACGAAAAGGACAAAATCCCAGTGCTTTGGGTGGTCAAGCCCAGGTTTCAGTTTCGAAACCGGGCTCTGATACCATGTGTAAGGTATCTTCAAACAGAGCCTTATAAAACAAAAAAAAATTGATTAGAGAAATGGTATCCTAACATTTTCACAATTTCATAACCAACATATAACCATTCATAACCAGCATATACCATTCAACTTAATTAAAATTTATAAGCAAATCATAATAAATTATATAACACAGCAGAAAACTGAAAATACATACCTCTAACTGATGCTACTGTTGTTCTCCAACTTTGCCTGATGCTCTGCCCAAAACCGTC
Organism: Picea mariana; assembly: GCA_032191745.1. Lineage (NCBI taxonomy): Eukaryota > Viridiplantae > Streptophyta > Pinopsida > Pinales > Pinaceae > Picea > Picea mariana. The sequence goes on from JASDQU010307823.1 coordinate 82,907, forward strand.
TAACCACCTAGCCAGCTAGGAATAGAGCCTCTCCAGCTCCCTAGCTCCAGGATTCCGTAAGGATTCCTGGCCCCCGAGCCCAAAACTCCCAGCAACAGGTGCCCCCTTGTAACAGTCCTACCACAAGCTTCTCCAACCAAAACCCATAATACAGTCTTCCAATCTCCCCCCTCAAAATATCCCTTAAAAATGCCCCAATACAGTCTCCTAATATGAAAATAATGCTCCCTGCAAAAATTCCCCTTCTCCCGAGTGTTTTCCCCCTCATATCCTCCTTTTCCTTTTTCCCCATTCACGACCTTCTTCCTTTCATTAAGATTCACCCACCTTATCCCTCCATTCAATTCCAACCACCTTATCCCTCCATTCAATGCCAACCACCTTATCCCCTTCTCCTTAATGGTTCCATCATTCAATATGTTAAGTTTTCATTTAATAAATTAAAATTTATTAAACTTAAATTCATTAACCAAATATTTAATGAGTTAATTAATTAATTAATTAATATACATTAAACAATTAATAATTCAGGACAATTAATTAATTAATTAATTAAACTTAATATACTTTAAACAATTATTTAACTATGACAATTAATTATTTAACTATGACAATTAATTATTTAACTAGGGTTGTTACAAATGTGTTCATTGTTTGTGACTATACATCACTTATCAAGTACCTATGTGCTACTTGGTGTGGTAGTGTACCACTGGATTGTAGTTGTGTACTACTATGGATAGACACAATGGTGTTCTATTGAATGATATTGTTTTAATTGCCTTGAAGACTATCAACAGTGTTGAAAATGATTATAAGCTAGATGGATAATCAATGAACATAGTTTTCCCAGACAGAAAATGGTTCATAACATTTATTCTTCTAGATTAGAAGAATAACTCTTGTGTCACTCTGGAGTGAGCATCATGTCTAATTACTCAGATAGAGTATGGTTCTGAGAGATGATGCAGCTGATGAAACTGATGATGATGATGGTGATCATGATCTAGTCTATACAACTATGTTGATGCTACCGGGTGAATGGTATGTTTTGTGCTCAAGACCATTACCTATAATACCTCCCTAGCTAGGAGGGAGTGTTGATATTATGGTAGCCGCGGGAGGCATTTACCTCCACGTGTAAACCTGATGAGGATAGAATACTCCAAGAAGCAAGAAGAAACCCTAATGAGTTGGCTAATAACCCTAGAAGACTTGTCGGCTCAAGAAGATAATTTATATTAGGTTATTAGCCTCCAAGAGAAGAAGTCGGCCAAAAGAAATAATATATACTGAACAGACAGATACCCAGAATGAAAAGTCGGCCCAGGTAGTTAGCCAGATTTACTATAAATACAGGAGGCCAGTCTTCATTCTGGCAGGTAGTCTTAGAATTGCAGAGCAACACTTGTGCGCACTGCAATGCCCAGTGTTTTGTGCACAGTTTTGGAGGAGAGCTTCCATTGCAGCTGCTGCGGCTAGCAGATCAAGTTTGGCTTGGACTATCTCTTGGTTAGGTCTTGGACTATCTAATCAACTCTTGTTGGTGCTCTATCCTTGGGGAAAGGTGCACTACCCTTTGTTTGACTATCTAGACTAGGGTTTGCTTCCGGAGTGATTCTCTGTAAAGGTTAAGGTGCTCAGAGGGTGGCTTCGGCCTATGGTTAGGTGAAAATAGTGATATTGTCAATGGTAAAACAATCACATCCATTATATTCTAACAAAATAATCCATGTAACACTTATCTCCATGAGAAGTTTACTACCAATAAATGACCTAAGGAATACCCAACATGTTAATTAAAAACTGAATTAGAGAAACTTCACTATGAAAAACCTATATGGTGTGTTCATGATAGTGTGTTCAACCATGGTTAGCCAATGCCATTGTATGTGAAAATTAAAAGAATATGAGGTGATGAGAGACTGTTGGCTATAGTTTTTGTTAAGAGTGTTTGGTTGATATGGTGTGTCCATGGTAGTGTTTAGCAATTGTTAGCCAATGTCATTGCATGTGAAAATTAAAAGCATATGAGATGGTGAGAGAGCATTGGCTCGTAGAGGCTATGAAATATATGTTCAGTGTGTTAGGACCAACATGTAGCTCAATGGAGATATCTAAGGTTGGTTGTAAGATTGTTACCCTTGTGTTGCACAAACATCTATTGTGGAATAGATCTGGGAATACCTATGGATAGAAGAAAACAACTCCAAAATGTCATATATCACATGGTTTAAAGATGGATTAGAACCCCACCCCATGTCCATCTCATTGCAGGCGAAGACAACTTGATACAATATGTATGTGTTCCAATTTACAAATCTGTGGATGTATGCAACATCCATCACATGAATGAATAATGGGTGTGGCCCCATTCCTAGCATGTGAAATTGTATGGTGACTTGTGTTACCACTTGAGGACCCACGACATTGTGTCATTTAGCATGTAGCAAGGAGGCTCCAAGGTAAATTGAACCCATCGAACATGTGAAAAGGTGGACATGAAGCCCCACGACTTAAGGTGAGATAGACCCCTTTGTATTTAACATGAATTAATCACCCCACATATAATAGTATACGCTTTCTCAACATGTGTGTCCCTTTATGCACATGGATAAAATCAAAGAGTATAGTTGGAAATTATGAGTTTGAGGGGGACCACTCCATATATGTGAATGGGTTCAATCATTGTAAATCAAGTAGAGCCCATCGAATGAGCTTCATTAAAGTATATTTGACTTGCCTTAACATGTGAACCATCTCTAACCACACGATTAAATGAAGGGTTTACATGGCTAAAAAGTGGATCACAATATTTAGGATGATTATAAAGTGAAGGTTTATGTTATAAAAAAATAAGTGGCTCATAGGGACATGAGGAGAATACCACTTAGTGTTTTGTACCTTGAAAATAGAAGTGAATATCCCTAGCACAACCCACCACAAACCATATTCATAATAAAAATATTCCAAGGGAAACCATGACAACATCCACGAATGATATACCATACGGCCAAGAAGCATCTCATAATCATCAACCAAAGCATTATAACCAAAACATTATAAACCTCAGAGCTCTATCAATCAAGATATGCCACCCTGAAGAACCAAGCCATGATGATCCACAAACAATGATTTTGACTACTCTCCAAAAGTTGGTGGCATGTTCAAATCACTGGATTACTTAATTTTCAACCTGAGGTTAGTTAAGCTTGCAATGCACCATGTCTAGTATACACAAGTCAAGATTTTGTATTGACTGATATTTAAATTATATGTTGTGATGACTAATCCTATGTTTACAAGATATGCAAAGGAAAATAAATCTATGTTGATTCAAATCCAAACCAAAATGTGAAATGATTAGTAGAAAATAAATCTACATCACTCTTATCTTCAAGTTTTATCAGTGGCACCACCTATGCCAAAATCATTAGGAATTAAAATCTATGCTTTTGACATTTTGACTCTGGTATTCTAAGATTACATCCAAGAATAAACCTAATTTTGTAGCACACCAATTCTGCAACAACTGTAGTCTACTGGAAATGAACTTGATAAATTTGCAAAGTATACTAATACCAAAACAAAATAACATGGTAGAAATAAAACATTGTACACACACACACACATATACTGGCACAACATTGTACCTCGAGTGGGACCCCCCAAGGCTCGATTTTTGCGCTAGTTACAGGACCTCCATATCAAACTTAACTCACAACCATGCACAAAAACAAATCTGCATTGATATATTCATTAAACAAAAAGAGATTACAGAATGATAATGTTCGCACATACAATTTTTGTCTCTCTTGAGATCGAAGGTAACTTAATATGTATACCATGAACAAAGCATCTTCCTACTTCAAGAATGGAGTGGCAAGAACCCTCGAGTTTGGGGCTTACAGTTTTCCAATGTAACAAACAACAAAGAGTTGTGACCCATGATTGGTTCATGCATGCTTAACAAGCATATATCAAAACAACTTGTTGTTGGTCCGATCTACTGAAGCATTTCATTGTCTCGATCTGTCATCATGAGAGAGGGTAGATTCAACATTGGAAGCTTCTACTTGCTTGATCACATGTATGGAGGTCATTATGATGGAATCTTATAATAATTGCGTAGGTGCCAATTAGTTGGAATGATGCCCTGAGGTATCTTGTCACGGCCATGTGAAGAATGCTTAGCCCTCTTGTGCCACAACCCTTGCGATGACCTTGGAACATGTTGGTGCACTTTGCAAGTGAGGTTAGCAAACTTTATTAAAATCAAACTTATGAATGCACCCAAATTTACTCTAACAACACAAGTAATCTCAACTCATCCTAAATTAACCATGCAAAGAAACAAAAAGAGATCAAATGTCAAACCACAATTACCTTTGAGTTGATATGAAATGGGGATAAGGTAATGGAATTGTTTGTAGTAAATAAGTCAAAAGTGACGGTAAGTTAAAGGTAAAAAAGGGACATTCATATTTCAAAAAGATGTCAAAGATTCATCTCATCATCTCCCTCGAGTTGGTCTGGTTGCATGTCCCTTATTCAACCCATTTTATTCTTGTTCCGGTATCCCTGCATGAATATCTCCCTAGTTGAAGTTTGGTTTTCCAACTCTCCTGGATCATAATACCCTAATGTTTTATAGACATGTGTCCAGTATGTTAGCTCATCCTGCTCTTCCCACTGTGTAGGTTCCTAAAAGGACACCAAATGACAAGGTAGTGGAATCTCAACCCTATCCATGTTGCTCCATGTCTCAACAAGGAATTGGCATAGAATGTTTTTGTATTAAGGGCTAGACTGAAATAAGGGAATCCAACTGGGTTTATGTTTCTCATGTAGTTGGGGATTTCATCCCACAAATCATGAGAAACCAATAATGCTTGTAGAGAGTGTGCTCTTGTAACTTCCTTATAGTCGGTTATAGAAAACTTCTGATGGTATTTGACATTTACAACATACCCTAGCTCTTGCTTCAATATTTGGTTTTCATCCATTATTACAGACGTTAAAGGATATTCATCCATTATCATCAATCTTGCTTCTGAATCGATCCTGGCATAAAATTCAGTAGTTTTCTTCATTTGATGTGTTTGAAAATGTATGAGGAAAAATATCATGGATGGATATCCCCAACATAGGGATTAGGGTTCCAACGAGCATTGTCTTGAAGAAGAAAGTTGAACTAGTAAATTTCACATAATATTTTAGGTCCTCAGATTCAACAGAGAAAAACATATCAATAAAATCCTAAGGTTTCTTTATTGCATGTACTTGCATTGTTTCCAATCGTCTAAGCCTGAAAGTGATCCATTAATCATGTAGGAATATAGAATAAACCCTGGAAGGGGTTCTACAAGAGACGACTTCTAATCCCAACTTGCATGTTGCTCCTTCAAACTTTGAGCTTGTTCCAACTGGTCTTTGTACTCTTTGATTTTTTCTCTCCATTTCTCCTCTTGTATAAGGTACATGGAGAACTATTTTTTCTTTATTTTCTCAATGACTTGACGATGAATCTATTTATCAGTAATATCTAGGTCGAATAACTTGTCCTCGTTTATGGACTCTAGAAGATCCAGATTCAATTAAATGAATGTGTAGGTATTGGTCACAATATTGTCGAGGATAGAGTTGATCACCTTGTGAACGTCCTTCGCACACTCTTCTAAATAAGAATTTTCCCCAAGAACCGAAGATTCTTCATGGTCAATAGCATCCAACGAGGTTCCCATGTTACTTGGAAATCTTGGCTTTCTTTTCTAGAGTTTTCTCTTAAGTCTTCGACTCTACAACCTCAATTTATTATTTTCTTTGAGTAAATCCGGATAGCTTGGGTTGTGAAAATTAAATGACTTAGAAGTTTAATGAAGCTTATGTCTCCCAGTCCTAGTTTTCCTCCTACTTGATTCTTTCAATTCTGGCTCTAAAATGGGGCTTGGGAGTTGAGACTCTTTGCAATTCATGGATTGGTCGTGTTATATCAACAATAGCGGTCCTGGTAAATGTAGTGCCTCCAATGAACTATTTGGTTTCCTGTATGGTGACAAGAGTTTTGGGGATGAAAACCCTTCAAGTTCCTCTTTTGATTGTTCTTCTTCTTGACCCAAGGTTTGGTTAGATTCTCCTTCTAATTCCTCTAATTTCTCTTCATTGTTGGGTTGGTCCTCTTGTTGTTTGAAGGATAATGCTTCCCGGACTCTCGAGTCTTCTACTTCCTTGAGCTTGGAAGATATGGGTGTTGATTATATAGCAATGTCTTCAATGGATTCCATAGCCTCCCTTTCTTCTAAATCCTTTGACCACTTATATACTTGTGTCTTGTAGTGATGGCATGATTATGTAGTTGACCCTATAATTGGAGCTAAAATGGATGACATAAAGGGCCAAGACTTGTCTCATGTAGGTAGGCCCCTTGGTGTAATAACCCTAGCATGAGGTTTTGTTCTAATTCCTTTGGAGAACTTGTCCCATGGAATACTCAATCGATCCAGCTCCATTTTGATTAACCCTTAATGATATATCCTCGACTCAAGGTTTTCCCATTTCCTCAGAGTTGTAGTCATTTTAGTTTAACTTTTAAGAAAAAAGAAAGGCACATTGAGAAGCTTACCATCTTTGGGGTGCATTAGAAGTTTGATATGGTAGTGAAATACCATATTGAACTTGCCTTCGTAGGTGATAAATTTTTGGATGAAAAACACAACTTCCTTATAATGGCCCAATTCACTAAAGAAAATACAAGCAAACATTTACCCAAGTAATAAGCGGATCTACTAAATGAAATATAGAATTACCATAAATTAATCCAAATAGCCCTTGATTCTTCATCAAAATTCTTATTGAGAGGAGCAATAAGGAACTTACCTGTGGTGAAGAACCCATCTTACTTGTAACCCGGTGACTTGAGGAACTTATCCATATCTTTATCATTAACCTGACAGCCTCAAAAAAAAGTGGGGGAAGACTCACCACCCAACCGTAGACCTTACTACTTTAATCTAGTAGCAGGTCACCCCTGAGCCTTCAATCTACTACTCAACAATCAAGTATGTATCCTTGCTCTCTCTATAGACCAGCCGAAGAGAGATGTGCAAAAGAGAGATACCCCTTTTCTCTTTCCTTCCCTCCTTATATAGATTCCCATAACTCCATCCCTAGGATCCACTTGAATTATTTATTATATTTTTATGGTTTTTCATAGATTGTTGTTACTTATTTTACCATTAGCTCGACTATTTACTTTTAAGTATTTATTATACTTTATCATTATTATTTACTTATATATTTGTTGATTTAATAATAAAAATATGGGGATGGTCGCCTTCAAATAATAATAATTATTATTATTTAATAATAATATTTTGTTTTGTTTGCTAGTTTGTCTGTGACTTGCGGGACTAGCCTATGGCTGAGAAACTCCAACTTGGGGGCATCTAAGCCGTCAAAATCACCCGGGAATCGCACCTGGCCTAAGACACACCAACCCTTAAAATGGATGGATTTTTTGTCCCCGCATGTTTTGAACCGGTGACTTTAACATCACAGAGTGCCTTAACAACACACTCCGTCACCGACTATCCTACACCTCGGGGACTTATTTAATAATAATATTGGAATGATCCCTTTTAGGATAATGTTTATGCTTCCTTATTATTATTATTATTTAATATAATAATATTACTAATAATAATGTGGAGCATGAGATACTCCCCTCCTTCAAAGAACTTCATCTCGAAGTTGCTTTGATTATGTTACTTATATAATTTTAAGTATCTCACCATATCCTCCACAACACCCTCTATTAGCTCCAACATCTTCCATGATACCCTCTGTTGGACTAACATAAGCCACCCAAGTGACTACATTAGGCAGTGAAAGTCCACATCACAATACCAGGGAATCGTGAGTACTCTCTAGATGTCCTTCCTGAATTTCAGAACCAGGCTTAAATCCTACCGGTCCATCCAGAGACCCAAGACTCGAGACCTCATCTTCCCATGCAGGAATCTGGATCGGTACTCACATACACTAAGCATATTGAAATAATGTCCCAAACTCCCTCCACAACAACCAGGTACAGCCCCAGGCATCGAAGTCAATCCCACAACACCACCGTTGAGAAAGGCTCCAACCATTCTCCGGTACTTCAGCATCACAACTCTAATACAAGGCATAAGAATTACTGGCATAAGTAGTAGATTGAATTGTCCCCAACCCATAAAATGTTACTTGTAATATTCTCCTTCGTGGTTATGGGCTCCCACGAGATCATCAAATAAACCTTCCCTCTCAACCCACAATCATGTTCCTCTTGGTCCACTGGTGGATAACCTGACAATATCACCACCTCACAACATGCAATCATTGCATTAGTAATTATATCAACATCTCAAAGAAAGAATCCACATGCTAACTCTCACATGTCATCGTGAGAATACAATATCATTGTCATCACAACATTTTGAATAGCAAGATACCACATGCTCACATATGTCATTTTTAAACATCTCATCAAAAAAATTGCATGTAAGTACTACATGTCATCACATCATGACATACTTTCATAATATTATAACATCAACATATCTTTATCAAAGATATATTTAATCAAAATGAAACCACATGTTAACATCATGAATATAATAATTGTCTCAAAAAAATTAGCATGATTCATCAACAAAATCAACTTCACTAGCCTACATAAATAATAGTGAATATCGACTTTTATATCTAAGAAATATCATCAAAGCATCCATCTACTATATGGATCTTTTCGGTTAAGTTTATCATCTTGCGTTGGATCATCAATATCATGAGTGCTAAGTTCTTATCAGGATACCAATTGTTTTCCGACACTCATTTCCTCTTCTTTCAACTAGAAGGTTGACGATTTAGGGGATAAGTATAATTATCCTATCAAATGCCAAGTTTCCCATTTAATTCATTTCATATTTCTTTGAGCACATGAGCATTTAATTAGTTTATGTGCATAAATTCATGCAATCATGCCAAGACTCCTCCTAAATAGTCATATGCAAATGAAATCCAACCTTTTTCCATTAAGTTCATAAGCCAAAATGTGAAAGATCGTATCCACAACAAACATGCTTGATAGAAAGGCAAGAATCTCAAAGAAACTATCCCTCTCATTTTTTATTCTACTCCAATATGAAATATTCATTCTTTATGTTCTAACATAGTACCAATTAGAAGCATGTGGATCATGATTTATGTAATTGATTGTCTTTACCTAGTCAATCCATTATAGAGTCTTGATCAAACTATGAGGTTATTGTGAATGATGGTGTGGTGCATGTAACCAATAACCCTCGGAGTAAACACAACAACCTATAACCCCATGATCTCAAAGTGCAAACCAATTTGAAAAGCAACACAATTGAAAGCATACACACATATGGAATATCCATTGGGTTATATTAGCAAGACAACCTTGTTCCATTACACAAATTCACAGTATGAACAAGAGGAAAACAATGCCAAAAAAAGCACAATCAATATCAACATTGTCACATCCCCGAATCTTGTATCCAATTACAAATTCTTATAGAAAAATAACCCAGGTAAATAACCAATGTTAGCAACCAATTCTTCCAATTCTAGATCTTCAGAAAGGTACATCCTTTCTAGATGTTCAACCTATTTGGGACTACATGCTTGATGAGATCGTTGGCAACGTCTCATAACAGGTCAATAACCATGGGGGGAATTTCCATTAACTCATTAAATAAAGGTTATTCTTTAAGCATGTTGTATATAGCATACCACATATATTTTTTTGACATATCCATTAGGCATCATCATTGGAATTGTCCCTTGACCTATAACCATATCTACCTTGTGATCTCTTAAAGCAATTGTCATATATACCATGCCACCTCCTAAAACAATTGTCTTTGCTTAGCTTCCATTATCATTCCTTGATCAAACCACTACATTTTGTGAATCATATGCCTCATGGTATCTACACCCATAATAGCCACCATACAATTTCATACATACACTATGTTTACGAAGGTCCACCTTTGTTTGCATTTCTTAAGCATATAATCAATCAAACCATATGGCAGACTCACATGTTTACAAGGACACACCTCTTTATAGAGGAAAATAAGTAAATGTGTGGAAGAAAACAACATGAAGGCTCCTTCTGAAGTTGGATTTTGACCTAAGAATTCAACCTTGAATTTGGAACTTTGAAGATCCTACTTGGAGAGATAATATTAGCTATCTTTGCATTGTTGATTTTCATAAGCCTTTGACACATTGAATAAAACTTTGAGAATGCAAAAAGTTTGAATTCTAGTAGAATGGAGAAAAACAACTTCTTCTATATATGACAAAGGTTCTCCAAACAAGAGTATTCCCTCTCTCCAACATTAGATTAATATGGCTGGACTTTGAAGGATATATAAAGTTACTCTTGATTATTCTTGATATAGACATGTATGACATTGTCATTGTTTTATTGGCAAAAAAAAAATATTGTCTTAAAAAACATCTTGATGCCTAAACAAGTTTTGAAGGCTCTCTATTATAAGTAAAATAAATGTAAACAAATTTAACCATGCATTTGGGTTAAGAAAGCATCATAATAATCAAATCTATGGTATCTTCAATCTCCATAATCAAGTCTATGGTATTCTAACCCTACTAGGGAAATAACACCATTGTCACATTAAAATCCTTTTTCTTCATGGTGTTTATGTGCAACGACAAAAATAAAATAAAGTAGTATGTATTAGAAACAATATTCCAAAGTATCTCACTTTTTTGACAATATTAAAATCCTTTTTCTTCATGGTGTTTATGTGTAACCACAAAAATAAAATATAGTATGTATTAGAAACAATATTCCAAAGTGTCACTCTTGTGACAATATTAAGCCATCAAAATCACTTAGGGGTCGCACTCATTGTGGGCCAAACCAACCCTTAACATGGATGGATTTTTGAGTGTCTCCTCTCGAATAAACACGGTGTGTAAGGATATTGAACTTGGGTTGCCTAGAAAATGGAACCCACACCTTAACCAGTTGAGCTAGCGGGAATTGACTTGATTGTCTAATTTTTAAACAAAAGAACAATGCACAAACAAATATATCTTTGAATTTACTACCTCTAGGGTACTTGTCCCAGTCTCTCTGGAGCCTATATTATCATCGCATAACTAAAGCCCATAAATAAAACTATGTAAATACTCGTCAACCGTGCAGTGTCTTGTCTTCAACTTTTGTTAAATCTCCAAGCTAGCAAACAACTTTCATTTCTAAATTTTCCCGTAAAAACCCACAAGAACAATGATATTTTCTTCAACAATGCAATTCTTATAAATCTATTTAAGTTTACCATCCATCCACTAGTCCAAATAGTGTGTAAATTTACCACAATTAATCCACCAAAATACTACATTAATGCAAGTAGTATCAAGATATTTCTTCATAGTGGGTTCAATGCAAACAAATTTTACCATTCAAAGTGGATCCAAACTCCACATTTAGAAATCTACTTCCAGTCAACAATTAATGTGGCTAGGGAATATAAAAAAAATGAAAATTACCAACTTAAAAAAAAATTAAAAAAAAAAATGGAATAAATATTGCATGGTATCAGCCTCCACGCAATTAGTTCATATGTTAGATATACACCAATCGAAGCAACTCAATGGAAATCGCTTAGTCGATCATATGTAATTCAATAAATAATCTAGTATGAACGAACTTACAAGCAACCCTAAAGGCAAGACCATGATCTTCTCTTCTCATAATAAACAAGATAGACCCATCTTCTCACAGAAGACACAACCACCAACGATCACATGAAAGTTGGGCCTAAGAAACTGCAGAGTTGGTGGCACAATTGGATTCAGCAACCTAAAGAAACCCTTATTACCTTGGATTGGGCCATGTATTCATCTCATAGCGATTCAGCAAACAAGAAAGATTTGATTTGTGCCAGATTCTTGGTTTTGCCTCTCGTTGTTTTGGCTCAACTACTTACAACCATACACATATGCATTATTAGTATTGATTCTTTTCACAATGATTTAGTGGTTTACCCTATCATTCTTACAATTAGAAATTTCTCTGAATTGAAAAAGTCCCCATGGCGTGCTTACAAGATTGTGTCTCAACATATATCCACGTAACCCTTACTCTGACATAGTACGTAACCCTTACAAGATTTTTGAGCAAAAATCTGGAGAAAAAAGTACTATCTTTTGGGTTTTTTTTGGTTACTTTTTTCATTTGATTTTGCTCAAAATTTGGTGATGAATGGTTGGATCTGCAGATTTGAGTGGCTAAGTTTGTATAATTTGAGTGTCTCATGAGTCTTCTTTTAGCATGCTGAATCCATTTATACATTTAGAAAAACGATTTAAATAACAGAAAACAGAGATTTTGTCCAAATTTACGTAGCCGAATTCAGGCCAATTCCTACCAAAAAAACTCAAAGATAAAACGTTTAACCAACGCCTTCAAAAACTCCTTCAAAGAGAAACATTGTAGTTAAACTATTATCATTCATTTCTGCACCAGAACCCGATTTTCCTTGAAAGTTTGGGAAAATTCTAAAGTGGCCTTTGTATCTGAGCCACGAAATTTCTCGAAGAAATTGAGCCACCCTTCCTGTGAAAAGATTTCCAGAACTTGTGGAATGGACCTTATAATGTCGATTCCTTTGGGCTTTGCATGGTTCATTGAGTCCCATCTTGTTTATTACATAGAAGTAAGTCGGGGTCTGTCAAGGGTTTTCTTCAGCTTGAATATGGTTTTAAGTTTATAGAACAGAGAAGTGATTTTTTTTTTTAAGTTTGTGGAACAAAGTATAGTTAACAAGTATTCTTTAATTCAACAACGGAGTGGATGACCTTGTGGGAGAGCTTGAAATGAGGGCAATGGATCATGGTGGAGTAATCAAAACATGAATGGATCATGGTGGAATAATGGACAACTCATTCGGCACATGTGTTGAATTCATATGCACAAATTGGGGCTTTTTATATATTCAAAACTTTGGGTCTCATGCTATCGAATGACATGACATGGTATTTTAATATTATTATATGGAACTCTAGGAAATCATGCTACCAAATGACATGAACGATCACATGAACCTCGAGCATCATGCTACCAAATGGCTTGAATCTTAAGGTATTATGTTGTCTGAATGGAATGGGAGACTTATATTATGCTATTGAATGATATAACGGGATTTTGACCATTATCTTTTAAGTATACAATCCTTATGAATTTAGTCATTACCTTAGATAATCTAAGGTAACTCTTTGGTACTACGTTTCTTTAATTTCTATGCATGAAAAAATTAAGAGTGAGTTAGATACAACCTGGAATTGTTGCAAGGAAACCAAAAGTATAGATACCATGCTGATGTCAATAGATCTTTTTATTGTAGTTAATGATTGAAGAATGAAGGGAGACCATTGAAGAATGAAGGGAGACCAGTCTTGAATCTTCTTGCATAATCCTTCTAATGTTCATGTAGATGTTGGAACAAGTAAACATCCCTTCTGTTGGTATTTTGGAAAGATAGAGGTCATCCTTAGGAAGTTGGTAGATCTCTTTTTTTCTTTTTCTTCTTTTTTTCCTAGGACCTTGCTCATTGGAAAACCGGTTTTCAAACAAAAGCCTATTCATCTGCACCTTTGAGGAGGTTTTAACACAACTGGATTTTTTTTTACTTGATGGTATCAGTCAGGAAATGGTTTTCTAATATCACAAAGGATGGTATAGCTTGGAACCAAGTTTTCACTACCAAATCTTTATTATATATTCTTTTCTTTTCTTTTTAAATTGGAACCAGAAAAAGGATCAAGAAGTTGTAGGTGTGGGTGGCATAGCCACATCACTTACAACTTCCATATCTTCTTGCTTGACTAAATCTTGAATACATTCCTCCCTATATTTGTGCTTTTGGTATCACCTCAATCGATGACCATTGGCCATCAATGGATTCCTTTCTTGATCGATGGCGTGAAACTTGACAGAGCCATTATAATAAATAATGTTGATTTCATATGGCCCTAACCATTGAGTCTAGAACTTGCCCTTGAAATATTTATACCTTGATTCAAACAAAAGGGGCCAATCTCCTTCTTCAAACTTCTTCTTCTTGATGAATCCATTGTACCATTTGGCTCTTTGTTGTTGAACTAGAGTAGTCTGTTGCAAAGCAGCTTGACAAATTTTGTCAAGTTAATTGGTTTGATTGAGTCAATGTTGTTGGACCTATGAGATATCTAAGTCCACTTGCAACGCGGTTCTTAATGTCTTGATATCAAATTCTATAGGGAGAACCACATGTTTTCCATAAATAATCTCATAGGGGGTGAACCCCATAGTGTTCCTCCAGGTGGTTCGGTAAGCCCAAAGGGCTTATAGAATCCTATCAGTCCAGTGTTTATGATGTTGTTGAATTGTTTTGTTCAAAGTGGCCTCCAGTATTTTGTTGGTGACCTCCACTTGTCCATTTTCTTGAGGATGGTATGGAGTAGACACCCAATGCTTGATATTGAATTGCTCGGTAATGGACTGAATAAGCTAAGAAGTGAATTGGGTCCCTTGGTTGGTAACAATTTCTTAGGTACTCTGAAGCAAACACAAATTTCCTCATATAAGAAGTAACCCACAGCTTTCTCAGTATCCTTTGGCAAGGCCTTAGCCTCAACCCATTTGGTCACATAATTGGTGCACACTAAGATGTACACCTTCTACCTTGATGGCGGGTTGATCGGCCCTACAAAGTCAAGGGACCATTTTTCAAATGGATCCACCAAAGCCTGAGGTTGAAGTGGAATCTCATTGGATTGAATTACTCCACCCATCCTATGACACTTGTCATATATTCTGAAGTATTTCTTAGCCTCTCGAAAGATGGTAGCCCAATAATACCCCAAATGAAGTACTTTATTTGCAGTCCTTTTGTGAGTGAAGTGTCCTCTGCAACGTTCATCGTGGAAATATTTCGAAATATCATAAAGCTCATCCTCCTGAACACAATGTTGGATAATATGATCTGGATCGGTGTGGAAGAGGTATCCTTCGATTTTGTCATATGACCCTTTCGCATTCTCTTGATGAAAAATGTTGTGGAAGTTTTCCTACAACCATACATTTAGTGATTTCTGCAAACCAAGGTGTGTTAGTAGACAAAGAAAATACATGTTCATCTAGGAAAGTTTCTTCTACAGGAATGGTTTCTCCTTTGTTAGTGAGCCTAGAGAGGAAATCAACAACCACATTTTCCCTCCCTAGCTTGTCGAGAATTGTGATGTCGAATTCTTGCAATAAAATCTCTCATCTAGTCACTCTTCCATTAGTGACATGATTATTCATGAGATAATGGATGGCAGAGTGGTCAGTATGCACAAATACAAAGTAACCAGTAATGTAATGATGAAATTTGTTAATGGAATGTACAACAACAAGAAACTCTTTCTCAGTTACAATATAATTTTGTTCAATGAGAGTGATATTCTTTCTAATGTAGTAGATGGCATAAGGTCGGTGTTTCTTTTTGTTGATGTTAGTGGTAGAATCGGACAGGTACTTCCGCATTGGCATGTGTATAGCATGTGGAAGTTGTCGAAATCCTTCTATCCTTGAGTTTACTTTAGTTAAAGGAATAATTAAAGTAAAAGTGTTTTTATTAGTGAATTGAGTTATTTAAGGAAAGTGCTAAAAGTAATTAACATGTAATCTTAGCATGTAAATCTCAAGTGGGTGTGAGAAGTAATCTAAACCATCTATCACTTTGGAGATTAGGTTTATATTATAACTCATGATTATAAAAGCAAGGCTAGGATAGAGGAGAAGACACCTTTGATGAGATATCAAGGTTAGAAGAGGATATTTGGTGAGATCTCGAGATCAAGATACCCTTGGTGAGAGACCAAGGTGGGGACCTTTGGTGAGATGCCAAGGTTGGGATATTTGGTGAGATGTCGAGATAAGGTACTTTGGTGAGAGATAAAGGTCAAGAATTTTGTTGAGAGGCCAAGGTTGGAGATAGAAAAGAATGACTTTTTCTAGTGTGAGGAGTGTAGAAGTAAAGAAGGACTTTTGCTTTCACAAGATTGAGGATATATCACTGGTTGGGTGAAGAGATTTTGTCCAAGTGTTAATGCAAAGAGGGTTGGATCACGAAGGACTGATTCAAGATGTTGGATAGGTGGAGAAGGAATTTCATCTAAAGATCATACAAGTCAAGGAGAAGAGAGAGCAGAGATAACCGCAAGTGGGTTTCAATTGATAAAATCCTGGGGAAAGCATAACGTCGTAAGAAAGTTTATGTATATAGTTTCAGTACATGTATGCGGGTCTCAGTGGAGACAGTCATGTATGTATGTGAGTTTGCTGAAGGAAAGGCATGTACACCTTGAAAATCATGCTAGTACAGGGTTGTACAACAACATAGGCATTGCCAAGTTTGTCTGCAGTGTATATTCTCTTAGTGGTCTATTTTCCTTGTTGCGGGAGCTCTAATTTGACCTTAATAAAATCATCTTGGAATTGGTTTTCGCTCCGGGGTTTTTCCAGGGGTAGTTTACCCGGAAATATTGGTGTCTTGTGTATGAGATTTTGGTTTCCTATTTTATTCGTCCACTGCATGGTTAGTTGATTACTCAGTTGTGCTTTTAGTAGATAAAGTGATTTTATTTTGAGCTAATTGTCGAGTGTTGGGTTGAAGAGGTAAAATTTCAACATGGCATCAGAGCGTGGTATTTGAAGGGAGGAAACCAAGTGCACATGGTATTAGAGTAGGGTTGCTCTGAGAGGGATCATATCCCAAGATGGACAATGGCAGATCTATGAGATATGAGTGACCACGAGAGAGATTGAGTTCAGATCTAGGGTTACAGGAGCATATATATGGGATCAAGAGTGTCGATATTGGTGATTGAAGGACTAATCATAGATCCACTATATGTTTTAGCAGATATTTTAGATTTATAGGATATCTTAGTAGATCTATAAACTAGCAGGTAGAAATCGAAGGATTAGTATTTGGGAATAACAGTATTGAGGCAAAACAAGGGTTTTTATAGGTGTACAGAGGTGTACATGGGTCATAGAAGGGACAATCACGTACATATGTGGGTTGCAGTGGGGAAATTTGCATGCATACGTGGGTTGTAGTGGTGACAGTTGCGTACATGGCCATATAGGATCAATACAAAAGTAGTTTCAACAATCAATTTTGTTGGGCGGCTTGTTGAGCAATGACAAGAGGTCGAGTAGTAAAAAAGGAGATCTTAGATAGGTGGAGAAGGAACTCCATCTAGACATCTGAGCCACATGAGAGCACATAGGAGTATAGATGGACTTTTTCTCATGTTCCCGAGACATCTGCTTAAGAGAAAAGACATAATTTTTCTCAAGTGCTTCAGCCATGAAGGGCAATGACTCAAGGGGATCTCAGATGGGTGAAGAGTGGTATGAACATAAATATACATATACCATAGATATTCATAACATAATAATTAATAAATAATAATTATTAATAATGAAAGGTCATGTCTCAAAGGACATGACTATTGCTAAAGGGCACCCCTGCGTGGGTATATAAACGAGCCCTCATTCTCAATTGTAATCATCTTATATATTATATCTTATTATTTATTCTTATTACACATATATATGTCCATATGGATTTGATTACTATATTCCAGATATTTTGGATTATTTGTGTGTGACAAACTTTGTTCTTCTCATTTGGTATCAGAGCTTCGTTTTCTAATCCCGGCCTTTGGCCAGCCTCTTTATCAAACCTTGTCTGAACCGGCTTTTAGCCACACACAAAAATTTTTAGAGTTTCTCTGATCTGGTCTTTTGACCAACAATTGGCCTTTGGCCATTTA